>VZRI01003058.1:0-55486 GCA_013397515.1 Upupa epops
TCCATGGAGGGGGCATCCACAACAGGCTAATAAAGCTGGAAAAGTATAAGTTGTGTGCAGAGGCAAAGGCAAATAATAAGATTTATTCTCTACTGCCCAGCAGCAGGTGTTTAGCTGCTGCTCTGGGACACAGGGCCTGATGTACACAGTGGTTGCTCCAGCTGACAAAACACCATCCACAAATGCACTTCTCCCCCCATTGTATGGTCTGGAATATCCCTTTGGTCAGTCTGGGTTAGCTGACTTGGCCCATCTCTCAGCCCTCCTCCACTGGNCCTCAGCCCTCCTCCGCTGGGGAGAATGTTAGGAAAGAAAAAAAATCCCCCAGCCTTGGTGCTGTGTGAATCCTGCTCAGCAGCAACCAAAACACTAGGATGTTATCAGTCCCCCTGCAGCTACCACCACAAACACAGCACTGGGAGAGGGGGGCCTGGGGAGGATCAACTGCAGCCCAGCTAAACCGCATATGTGGACGCACAAACAAGGATTTACAAAAAAAAGAGACATAACCTACCTATTCCTGCAATGAATGTTTACATGTTTGCTTTTCTCATTGTGCTCATCCCATTAACATCCTTCTAGATGTTTTAGAGACTTTGTTATGGACTTTCCAGGGACTGCAGCACCTCTGCTATGAGGACAGGCTGAGGGAGATGGGCTTGTTCAGCCTAGAGAAGAGAAGCCTCTGGGGTGACCTTATAGCGGCCTACCAATATTTGAAAGGAAACTAGAGGAAGGCTGTAGAGGGACTTTTTACAAGAGTGTCCAGTCCTAGGACAAGGGGAAATGGCTTTAAACTGCAGGAGAATAAGTTTAGATTGGAACTTGAGAAGAAATTCTTCAGTATGAGAGTGGCAAGGCTTTGGAATAGGTTACCCAGGGAGGTTGTGGATGCTTCCTGCCTGTAGATGGTCAAGGCTAAACTTTGAGCTGCCTGCTCTAGTCAAGAGGATCCCTGCTCATAGCAGGGAGATTAAGTGATCTCTGAGGTCCCTTCCCACACAAGCCATTCTGTGATGCTATGAATACTGAAGGCATTTTTTTTTCCATAGTGTCGTGAAACATACTGTACTGTGACAATAGCACATACCATGTACTATTTTCTGTCAATTTTAAGAATAAATTCTTTGTAGAAAGAAGAGAGACTTTATGTGTTTGGCATTTTTGAATAGCAAGTCTGATATAGCCAGTGCTGCTATCATCTAGAATAAAAGGGGAAAAGATTACATTTTTACTGATTTAGATATTCTTACATAGCAATCTGAAAACTGCCCTGCAAATGAAGGTTCTACTGTGGATGCAACAGCAGAACATTAATTCATGAAGGAATTAAGCAGGGTACTTGATTCTCAAGCATGTCAGAGAAACTGAATTTGTAGGTATTACAGTACCAAGTTAGAAATGCTAAGATGAAAGCTACATAGTTTAATTACATTTTTAAAAGTTTGAAAGCATAAATATTCACTGTTTAGTAAGAGAGAGGTAAAATTCTTCAGAATCCTCTTAAAATCCCTGTGGTACCTAGAGCCGTTCAATCAGAAAGAAAAATCTTTGGCAGAAAGAATTAAACAAGAAGGGTACAGAAAAAAACCTGTCCAACTGTAAGAAAAAACGTTTTGCTTCCAAGTGCCTTGCAGTCTTTACTCCCCTGAAAAGTTCTGGATAGACCTAGCTTATACAGATGCTGGTTTATTATACTCTGAAATGTGAGACTTGAAAGCTGTTCTTTTAGCAAGGTTGACAGTAGGTGTCACAGATCAGTTTCAGTGATCAGTTATACTCTGGTGTCTCTATTCTTTCCATGAAGTGAGAGTGTGGGAGAGGATCCCTTGGAACTGATTCTGTAGTGTATGAAGTTGCAGGTGCAGCCTGATTATTTTCCTTTGGCTAGAACTCCAAAGGCCACACATGTGCTCCAGTTGCCTTCATTACAAGTTCTGTATGTACAGTTTTCATGGATTTATAGAAGTTACATGTCTTTGAGAATTCTCTTTTCCTTTGTGAAACACTGCTTCCACTGACTTTAAAAATGATTAAGGGCAAGCACTGTTGGCTGTCATACCGCAGGCATGTTGTTTCCTGCAGGTTTTATTCTTCACTATTCATTTGAATCAAACAAAGCTTTTGCTTTCTGTGAAAGAGAGTTCTGCTACCAGACTGCACACTGTAGCTTTCAGTTAAGGTCTCTGGTGTGTCTTTGTTAGCAAGAGGCATTTTAATTAAAATTTAATTGTGCCTACTGTTAGCAGTTTTCTCTTGGTATCAATACATTATACTTTTAGATAGACCTTTGAGTCCCTGTTTGCTGATAATGCTGGCTCACTTCTGAATTGTATTTATTTAATCTAGAACAATTCTACAAGGTGGCTTTTTCTCTAGTGCTAGCCAGGCTGTGGTTCTTGCTTTGAACTAGAGAGTTGTAGAGCTGTTTTATTAGTGTTAATGTTTTCAATTTGGGACCTAAAACACAGTTAAAACTTGTCCTCTGATACTTCCGTTATCTCATCTTATGGCAGTTACCTAAAATGCTAACCCTTAAACTTCTCATGAATTTTTGTTCTACAGTGTTGGAGGTCTGTGTGTGCCCAAATGTCCCCGTTCAGTGAGAAATAGATAAGCACAAGGCCTTCTTTCCTCTAGGGTAGAAAAGGAAGGGTAGGCCTTCTGTGCCAGAGAGTACATACTTCTCCTGAAGTGGCAATTTAATTTTTAATTAAAAAAAAAACTAAATGGAACGCAAGTTGTAAGATTTTCACGTCCTACTGCTACAAGTGTTGTGTCCAGATAGGTAATATAAAACTAATGTGAAAACTCACTGAAAAGAACCTCCTGGTTGCGTTTTTTTGAGTAATTTATTTTAACAAGGAAGACTTGCATAAAAAATATACAAAGCCTCGACAACCCACCAAGGTGTTCTCCTTTGTATAGGGTCATCAACCCCTGTTAACATTGAAATATGAAACTTGAGTTTATTCTGTGTCCTGTATTAGTTGGAAATGTTTAATGTAAGGTTTTATTAAATAAAAAAGATGTGGTTGTTCCATCTCTAATTTCCAAAGAGTGTCTAAATCTGTTGATTTGTACCTACCTCTGTGATGACCACGGCTAAGCTGACTACAGATTAATCTTAACTTTCAGAGTAACAGTGCTCGTTGTTTCCTAGTGCTGCTAGCTGCGGCAAACACAGTCATGATGTATGTTTTAAATGATGTCTTGTTTTGCTTGCTTCCGTGTGTTAACATGTTGTAGCAAAATTGACTGACATGCTGAGCAAAGTTGATTGATTATTTGTGTGTATCTGTAACTCTCTGGTTTATGCAGATGAGCTAGAGGATGATGATGAGGAATCTGACATGGAACTAGAGCGACAAAACATCGAAGAGCTTTATGACTTTGTGAGGCACACCCATCAGCAGGATATCCAGTCTCTGAGAGAGAATGTGCAGCATCCTGCATTAATTCCTATTCTGAGGCCGTATCAGAGTGAGGCTGTGAACTGGATGCTTCACAGAGAGAACCTAAGAAACCCTGCAGGACATGGCAAGTGTATGGCTCTGGAAACTTGTGTCGTTGTGGAAATTGTGTCGTTGTGTATATTTTCATCTGTAATGCTGTCTTGCTGTTTGATTTGAAGCTTTGTTAATTACTAATTTTATCAAAGTCGTTGTCTGAGTAGTGCACTAAATGATACATAAACTGCTGTTCAGCAAAGTTTAATTTATCTTGTTGCTCACAAAGCACTGTGGAGGGAGACATCTGCTTTTTGTCTCTAAATGTCACAGTAAGGTTGAGCAACTGTAAGCAGTGTGCTGTTTACAGAGAAACCTTCTCACAGTGACATGAACTCTTTCTCAATAGAAAACTCTCTGCACTTCCTCTGGCGGGAGGTCATTACTCTGGATGCAGTGAAAATCTACTATAATCCATTTACTGGCTGGTATGTTTTCATTTTTTTCTGAGAATACCTCAAGGCTATACTTTGTGAAAAACATTTTTTCAGCCCAAAGACTTAGGACACTGATATTTTAAATTTCTTTTTTAAAAAAGGCAGACTGGAGTATAGAATCAGCAGGAAGATATGTAAATCTTGAGTTGAAGGTGTCATTGATAAAATATTTTAAAACTTATTTTATAATCACAAGCTTTAATTTAGTTTGGTTTTTATTTAAAGATGAAAGCATTGGAGGCTTTGACATTGTGATTCATTGTTTTTCAGATGTAAAGGAAAGAGGCAGTAGCATTCTTGTTATTAATACTGGGTATTGCATTAGTAGTTCAGGTGCACTTTCCTCATGAATTTTTTTTAGTAGAATCTTTTGATTGTTAATTTGCTTACTTCTTTCCCTATATAAATATTAATCTTTTTTGAGACTAATCCTTTGATAGGCTAAGTTTAGCAAGACAGGGCCTGTTAGGAGGGTGGGGAAAAAAAAGAAAACTTCTGGCACATTGGTGAGGTTTGTAGACCCAAAAGCTTTTGTCAATCTCAGCTTCTCTAATACAAGGTACTGTCTCCCCTTTACAAACATTTCCTTGTTGAAGCTGTGCTCTGCATGTCCTTGAACACGTGCTTCTTTGTCACACTGGTCTATAGTTACTTACTTTCGTTTGGGAATGTACTTGTTTTTTAGTATCATTCGTGAGTGTCCCATTGCTGGACCCCAGTGGCCTGGAGGTATTTTGGCAGATGAGATGGGTCTTGGAAAAACAGTGGAAGTGTTGGCTCTTATTCTGACTCATACTCGACCAGACATTAAACAAGATGATCTGACACTGCCTGAGGTAAGAAAACTGATAAGATTTAATATGAAGAAAGTGTTTTTCAGGTTTAATGGAAATGCATTTTCTTTTTTTATTGCTTGTTGTTTTATTGAAAACCAGAATTAAAGCTGGATTAAAGTACAGTGAAATTTTTTGCTTACTAGGATGTGATACTTGGAGGCATTAATAGCAATGGATCACAAGAGAAACAATTTTAAGATGTTAGCAGGCGTGTGTTAGTTGACATGCACTCCATCAGTATATAAATATATAGTTTTGTCTGCTATTTGGAAATGATTCTCCACTTCATTGTACTGATGAGTATTAAAAGTCTGTTAGATGTGTTCTGTGCCAAAATAGGGACAATTTAAACTCTTTGAATAAAGGGTTCTGCTCCCCTTCTATGTCATAGAATAAACAGGTTTATTTAGCAGTGGTTGTCCATCTTTTCCCTTTCCTCATCATGCATTGTGTGAAATAATATGGACCAAAACCAAAAGTCCTGTCTGAATGGAGAGAACCTCTACCGTTAAAGTCTACTCTTGTCACTGCTTTGAGTGAATTTGATTCTTTTCAGTTCATGGCAGCCTGTGTCATAGTTGATCTGTTCATGACTGGTTCCTGCTTGTTTGTAATTTTATTAGTTAGAAAGACCAAATTTTTAGGGAGAGACCAAGATTCTTACTAAAAATATCAGAGGGTCAACACTGAAGAGTGTGAGGAGGGGAGTATTTATCACTAAGATGTCTAGACATCAGCTGGCAGTAGTAGCTAAATACCACAGCTCTTGTAGAGCTAGACTTATGAAACTTTCATGAGTAGCTGGACTAGGCATAGAATGGTTGGAAGGGACCTCCAAAGGCCATCCAGTCCAAACCCTCCTACAGTGAGCAGGGACATCCTCAACTAGATCAAGTTGCCCAGAGCCTTGTCAAACCTCACCTTGAAGAATCCCAGGGATGGGGCATCAACTCCCTCCCTGGGCAGTGTGTTCCAGTGTTTAACCCCCCTTCTGCTCAAGATCATCCTAACATCCCATTTCAATCTGCCCTTCTTTAATGTGAAACTATTGGCCCTCATCCTATCACTCCAGGCCATTGTAAACAGCCCCTCTGTAGCTTCTTTTAGCCCCATCAGAGACTGGAAGGTCTTAGCTAACATTCTGGAATCTCTATGGACAGAATTCTATAGCGTTGCCTGTGGCTGAAAGGCATTATTTCACTTATCCAGAGTGTCACCTGTATGTTTCTTGTCTTCAAATACAAAATGTCTTTGTATGATGCTCTGCAAAAAAAAGTGTTCTATTCCAACAGAGACTTTTCTGGATGACTCCTGGTTTTTCACTCTATATTACTCTCCTTTTGTAATTCCAGCTATATATTATGTATAATTTTCTCCCCATCAGTAACCCGGGGGACTTAGAGCTATAGTTTGCTGCAGCTTAATTCTAAAGTTGTAAAAGACCCAAGCATCTTGCAAGGCTTCTCTTTCTGTTATCAGTGTTGAACACTGCCAAGAGAATGAACTGAGTTCTGTACCTTAAAAATGATCTGTAGCAGCTCATGATGGTTTTCAGATGTGAAAACATTAATGAAGTCCAGAATGACTGTGATGAGACCAGAGCTAATAACTATTAAATGTTGTCTATATCAGGGTAAACTTGTGAACTTCTTTGTTCCACCTCAACCTTTAGAAGGAAATAAAGAGAAAAAAAAGAGGGAAATGGATCTGAAATTGAAGGAAAAAGTACAATATCCCAGTAAGTATTTCTGATTACTTTTTCAAGTTTATCTTGCTTTTGTTGTAAGTCTTACATAGGCTGATCACTGTGAAGACTACTCTTCTCTTTGGCATAGTGAAATGGTTGTTTTACAAGACACTGGTGTGGGTTTACGTTCTACAAAAAAGCAGCACATGCTTCAAAGATAATCAACTCAGATATCTGTGCTACAGAGCTCCATAAAACTAAAGGCTGGTTTAGGAGAATTTTGTTTTGGGGTTTAACTGAAATTCACTGGTTTTATAAGGTTCGTGAAGAAAATTGAGTGACTTATTGCTACTCAGCATTGTCTGAGAAACACTGGAAAACAGTGCAAAGTTGCCTCAATTAAAGCATTGTCCAAACTGCCATATTTTTTATAAGTTTTAGATGAACACATTGTTTAGAGTTCCCTTTATATGTATTCTCTGAGGTCGCTGTCTGAGCTGTAAGTTGTGTGTTTTTGTGCTTTGATTCTACACACAGGCTTACGAGTCATGATATTAGCAGCAGTAAAGGAAATGAATGTGAAGAAAGGAGCGTCCATTATTGCAATCTTTAAGTACATCAGTGCTGTGTATAAGTATGACATTCAGAGAAATAGACGGCTTCTCAAAAGAACTCTGGAAAAACTTATTGCAGAACAAGTTGTAGAGCAAGTCAGAGGACATGGTCTGGCTGGGTCTTTCAAGCTGGGGAAGAATTATAAGGAACAGAAGAGGCGTGAGAGAACCAAAGAGCAGGTAAAACACCGCTGTAGTTACTTCAGGCGGCAAAGGTAGATGTTGTTTCTAGCACTTGCATGCTACTCTCTCCTGTGGTGTCTGTGTGTACTAATTCAGGGGCATTGGCTTACTATTAACAGTGAAGAGAATTGGTAGAATGAACTGCACCACTTTCTTTGACATTCATGAAAGAGGAAGCAAAAAATTATAAGTTGACCAAAATTGGAGCTAAAATATTGACTACATTTGTGATATATCTCTTAAAATTCTGCTGTGGGGACTGGCAGATGTGTTTACTATGAAGTTGTCTTTTAAACACTGGTAAACACTAACAAAACTAAGCTGGAAATAGATATAAAATCTAGATATCCATGTTCTGATGTGTTTATTTTCCAAAAAATAGGTGAAGTTTGACACTCTTGATTAATTTTACTTTGTAGACAGCAAGGACTTCAGAAGGCATTCAAAAGAAGCAGTCGGTTGATGCTAGAACTCAAACCAAAGATTCAAGAGATAGTGATCTCCCTTTGGAAAATATCCTTAAAACCCCTCTACAAGTGCACATCACCATGGAAGAACATGATTATTGTACAACTAACAAAACCAACATGAAATCTGAAGCAGATCATGAGAACTCTGTAAAAGAAGATAATGCTCAGCAGAAAGCCGTGGTCCCAAAGTGTCCTGATTTACATGGCAGCCCCATCACCTCCAGTGATGCAAGCAATCATCCCAATGCCGCTGTGTCTAAAGCTGCAGCTGATGTCCAGCACAAAGTCGCAAAGGATCAGTCCTCAAATTCCCAAGCATATGCTGGCAGTAGTGTACAACATACCAGTTCTGTGTTTCCATTTAATACCTCTGAATATCGGTTTGAATGCATCTGTGGTGAGCTTGGACTGGCTGATTATAAGGCTCGTGTGCAGTGCCTGAAATGTCACTTGTGGCAACATGCAGAATGTGTCAACTACAAAGAGGAAAACCTAAAGATCAAGCCTTTCTACTGTCCCCACTGTCTTGTGGCAATGAAACCTGTTTCCACAGGAGCAACTCTGATAATTTCTCCAAGTTCTATTTGTCATCAGTGGGTAGATGAGATCAACAGACATGTAAGATCATCATCTCTTCGTGTTCTGGTAAGATTATATAGCTTCATGCTCTGGAGAGTTGTTTTATCACAGCTCAGGGCTTCCTGTCAAGGTTTCTTTGTCCTTTGTCTCAAAATTCTGCATTTCTTACTAGTAGACCTGTGCTTTGGCACCACATGGTGTATTTATGTCTTCAGACACTGTCTGCGTTTGATTCTTCATTTTACCCTTAATTGTTGATCATTGGAAGTTAGTACAGTGGACTAGATACCTTTATCAAATGGAAGCAAATTCTGAGCAGTTGCAACAACAGGTGATTTCTGAGAAGGAGAGCTGTTTGTGTTTTGGTTTGGTTGTTTTCTGAAAGATTACCGTGGAATACAGAAAGGCCCAACTGTAGGTGTTTAGCAGTGTCCAGTCTCACCTCAGCAGCTGTCTGATGCTTTCTTCTCATTTCATTTCAGATAAAATAAAATGTTTTCTGTAGGTGAAGAGTATACTTATGAAGTTCTGGTTCTTAGATTTAGCAAAAGAAATGTTGGGCCATGGTGTTCTAATGAGAAAAAGACCATCACAACTAGATCATTGTCTCTGTAACATCTGCCATATTTATTAGGATGTTACTTATCTAGAGACCTTGTACTGTCCTTTTACTTGAGTTCTGATGGTTCTGCAATAAACCTAGTTACATGTATAGTAACTATGACTATGCAGGAATACAGTTATCAGAGTATTCAAGAGTAGCCAGTGTCTCAGCAATGAAGTAGTCAAGTGCTGTCCTTCGTATTTTTAGTAGGCAAGAACTTTCGTAATGGTTAAGTGCTTTGAGAGGCCTTACATTTTGAACATTCCATTCATATTTTGGTCTGTCTTAGCCAGGGTCTCAGCTTTATTCCTTCCTCACTAATTGACACTGTCCTGCTTTCCTACTTTGTCTTCAGTTTGCACAGTGGGGGATCTTCTTCCTCTCTCTACAACTCCCTGAAGGGAGTTTGCAGTCAGGTGGGAGTCGGGCTCTTGTCCCAGGCAACTAGTGAGGATGCAAAGGCAGGGCCTGAAGCTATGCCAGGGGAGGGTTAAGTTGGATGTTAGGAATCCTTTCCTTATGGAAAAGGTTATTAGACCCTGGAATGGCAGTGGTGGATTCCCCATCCCTGAAGGTGTTTAAGAACAGACTGACTGTGGCCCTTAGGGCCCTGACCTGGTTGTCATGAAGTTAGATCACGGTCTGGGTTTGATGAGCTCAGAGGTCTTTTCCAGCCTCAATGACTCTGTGATTGTGTAGTAATTCTGTGAAATGTTTTGTTTAGCTTGATCATTTTTTAATTTAACCTATTATGTTTCTGAAAGGACTGTGATTGAAGCGATAAATAGATAAGATAAATACTCCTGCTATTCGAATGAATGCCAATTTAAAACATTTATAGTAGTATTCTGTTGGTGCACAGGAATTGTTTCCTTACTAGGTATTCTTTCTATTTGGTAACTCTCTGTAGAAATCCTCGTGGCTAAAACACTATGCAGAGTATAACTTCTGTCTTTGAAAGATTTTGCCACATACCTCTGTTTGTCTAGTCATTCCATGAAAGTCTTGGGTTTAGTGGTGGTGAGAAAGGTAGTAGATAAAAGGAGAGTAGATGACAGGATGGAACACATAATGTTGCTTCATACTTTACAGAATGTTAAATTTTGTGTATGACTGCTGCAGCAAGTAACTTGCAGCTAATATTTTACACATTTTTTTTATTTTCAAAGGAGAAAAAACTTACATAAAATTAGAAATACTTTAATATTTTGCATCAGTGTTTATATTGCATGAATCTATGTTACTTGTATGGATAAGCCCCCATGGTACTATAGGAATATAGGTTTTTTGAATGTTCTAATTTTGTATGAGGAACTCTTCTGAAAACATCCATTTATTAAATGGTGTTGGTATTTCTGCTTTTTTATTAAAGTGTCTTACCTTCATTCTTTGCTGCTGTGCTACTGAATGCAACCTGTATAGGTGTATCAAGGTGTGAAGAAACATGGCTTTTTGCAGCCACATGTGTTGGCAGAACAGGAAGTGGTTATCACCACATACGATGTCCTCCGCACTGAACTGAACTATGTAGATATACCTCACAGCAACAGCGAAGATGGGCGGCGTTTCAGGAACCAGAAGCGGTACATGGCCATCCCAAGCCCCTTGGTAGCAGTGGAATGGTGGAGGATCTGCCTTGATGAAGCACAGATGGTTGAATGTACTACTGCAAAGGTATGATGTTCCTAGTCATGCATTTATTTATTTAGAAAAGGTTTTGACAAGCTTATTGTAAGCAGTACAAGAGATTTCCCTCTCCCCATCTTAACACTCAGTTACATACAATAGTGTGTCCTTGTTGCTTGTTCTGTAGAAGTGAATTTTCTTTTGGAGATATTTACTACTCAGGGACTCTCTTGTTGAAATTTTGGCAGAGTGTGAAGTATATCCAGCTCAAAAAATACTTCACATGATCATCTGTCCCAGCAGTTCAAGGAACTAGGTCAACATACTGTGTGGTGTTTAATAGTTTCAAACAAACTACCCTGTTGAGAGGCACAGATCTGTTTTGTTGATTGAAAAACACACAGCAGTATATCTGCAGACTCTGGGGCTGCACTCCTCAGAGGGAGGATCATTTATAATTAATATTTGTCCAGTCCTTTAGCCCAAAGTAAAAGTGCTACTTACATAATATCTTATAAGCTTTAATTGTTTTATTTTTCTTACTGCATAGCGTTTCCTTTGCTAATTGTTTGCCTTTTGTAAGCCCTTAATTACATTTGATTACTCAGAAGTGCCTTTTGTCAGATTTCAGTTACCATCAAAAAAGCCCCAAAACTTTGTAGACATTGTTATAATTCATTGTACCCAATGGTGCTTACAGGCCTGAAAAGATGTTCAGACTTTTTAAAAATAAAGTCCGTGTCTTTCCAAACTGTGTTCCATTTTGGTTTTCCTTTCCTACCATTGATTGCTAGGCTGCTGAAATGGCGCTCCGTTTAAGCGGAATCAATCGCTGGTGTGTCAGTGGCACTCCCGTGCAACGAGGATTAGAAGGTGAGATTTTACATAGCAGTTGTCATATGTGAGTTTTCCTTGTGTTGATATTTAGTGTAGTGGTTTGAAGTGCTTAAACTGTGTGCTAGTTTTGCTCTGAATTCATTAGCTAGTCTGACTTGGCGAGATGTAAAATTTAACCATATAATATAACTATCAATAAATATATCAATATAGAAGTGTAAAGCTGAAGTATTTTTATCTTCCTATGTTAGACAAGTACTTTGAGAAGTAGCGAGTCAGTGTCAACAGCTGATTCACAGAATCACAGATGGTCAGGGGTTAGAAGAGACCTCTGAAGGTCATCAAGTTCAGCCCCCCTGCCAGAGCAGGACCCAAACTAGGGCAGTTCACTTAGAAATGCGTCCAGACAGGGCTGGAAAGGCTCTAGAGAAGGAAACTCTACAACTTCTCTAGGGAGTGTGTTCCAGTGCTCAGTCACCCTTCGAGTAAAGAAGTTCTTCCTCATGTTCGAGGTGGAACGTCCTATGCTTGAGCTGGAATCAATTGCCCCTCATCCTATTCCAGCGCACAAGTGAAAAAAGGTTATCACTGCCTTCTTGAGACCCAGCCCTCATGTATTTATAGATATTAATGAGATTCTCATCTCAGTCTTCTCTCCAGACTAAAAAGCCCCAGGTCTCTCAGCCTTTCCTCGTAAGGCAGGTGTTCGAGTCCCTTCATCATAGTCCCTTCATCCTCATAGTCCTCCCTTGGCCTGTTTCTAGTTGGTCTGTCTCTTTTGAACTGGGAAGGCTAAAACTGGATGCAGTACTCCAGTTTGTTGTTCTCTTACTTGGCCAAGTGGATAACTATTAATGCCTCTCTATGACAGCTGTAAGTAGTGTATCTTTATATAAAACACATCTAATATAAATGCAGCATTGCAGAAGAATTCATTATGGAATCCTGGATTAAATTTATAAATATATAGAAAAGCATACATTGTTCACAAAGAAAATGCTATAGAAGGAAATAATTCATTTGACTGTCACGATACTCTTGATATCTTGTGTGTGAGAGTATTGATTTAATACATATCTGATACGTCATCTTTTCCATAATACAGGAGCTCAGATTATACTAAGGGGTGTGTGTTCCCCCCTGCACCACCCCCCCCATATCACATTAACGATGAAAACTGCTGATTAATTTGAAACTGTGCTGCTGCTGCTGTAATAAAGTGGGATAGGACCTCTGGGTAAACTATTGCTTTCCGCATAGAAGCCATTCCCTGAATTTTTCTTTCTCTGTTCTGTGATAAGTATAGGGAATGTTTTCCAGCTCTCAGCTGAAAACTGCCATAAAGTTAACAGAGTAAAAAATGTAGCTATCAGATTTTTAAGATCTATATGATACCTTAATAAATCTTTATTTCTGCATTGTCTGCATGAAAACACATGCTTTGGTATTTTTCCAGTAAGATTAGATAAAAGCTTAAAGTTGGCATGTCCTTGAATTTCATTCTCCAAAATGATGTCTTTCTTAATTGGGCAGAATTAGCACTGTTTTCTCTATTAGTAAGAAAACAATAAAAGTGACTTTTTTGTTTGACTTCTTCTGCCTTAGTAGAGAAGCGAAGCCCCTTTTAGGCTTCTGAATCGCAGCCCCTTTTAGGATGGTGGGCAGCAGGCAGTTGGTGCACAGCAGGTTGTAAAATAATAATAGTGAGCAATATTGGTCTAGAAAAACCTGGCAAACACAGCTAACCATCTGCGGTCATGTCATTTTTGCTTCTCACCCCTGCTCTGAATAGGTTTAAATTCATTGCTTTGTTCTGCTAAACTTGACATTAGGAAAGTGTCTCAAAAATAGTTGTATTTCACCAAGTTCTAAGCAAATCAGCAAGCTAAAGCAGAGAAGCCCCATCCAATCTCTGCCATCAGATTAGCAGTTTTAGTAAGAGAATGACTGGAGAAGTGGAAAAGAATGGCTAGAATGGAGTTGCTTTGTACCCAGTTACCTTTCTCAAAGGTAAAATTTTGGAGGCATATTGTGAAGTTTTATGCACAAACATTGTACTAAAACATTTCTTTTCTTCACAGATCTGTATGGATTAGTCCTTTTCCTTGGAGTTGATCCTTACTGGGTCAAACATTGGTGGGACCAACTTTTATATCGACCTTACTGCAGGAAAAATCCCCAACCTCTCTACAGCCTAATTGCCAAGATAATGTGGAGATCAGCAAAGAAGGATGTGATTGACCAAGTAAAAAAGAGTTTTAGGTTTTACAGTTCCTCAATAACAATTATCAATTACTTCATTTGCAAATTGCTTACTTTGCTTTTTTAAATTGCAGATTCAGATTCCTCCTCAGACAGAAAACGTACACTGGCTTCACTTTTCTCCTGTGGAGAGACACTTCTATCATCGCCAGCATGAGGTATGCTGCCAGGACGCATTGGCAAAGCTCAGGAAGATTTCGGACTGGACTCTGAAGCTTAGCAGCCTAGATAGAAGGACTGTGACTTCTATTCTGTACCCTTTGCTGCGGCTGAGGCAGGCCTGCTGTCATCCACAAGCTGTTCGGGGAGAGTTCTTGCCATTACAGAAAAGGTGAGTTTCTGTCACTTCCCAAATTGCTCGCAAAGCAATGTTCTATTTGTCCCTAATGGTGCATTATTCTGTACACTTCTCAAACCAGCCTATTTTTAAGCTTCTTCACTTTGCTGTGTTGCTATGCCACAGCAAGCTTTCTGACCTCAGAAGCTCAACAGGATGCAGTTGAATTTTTTACTGTCATTCTTGTGTTGAAGAACATAGGATGCAGTTGTTGGAGCAATAATGCTTTAACATGATGACCTGATGGATTCTAGAGGTTGAAGGTAACAGACTGAGTGTTAAATCAGATTCTTTCTCAGTTTTAAATAGGCCCATTGATGTGCTTTTGTCTCTTACAAAGCAACAAACAAAATGAATAAACAGAATGGCATAGTAAATCAAAGAATATGTTATATGAGGCTGTAGAATTTATTGATGTAGGTTCAAACTTGAAAGCTGATGCTTTGTTCTTTCCTTTTCTTTCTGCATGCTTTCAAGATTGTCTTCCTCACAAGTGCCCTGCAAATACCAGTTTGTTTTCAACCTTTCTTAGACCAAAACTGCTCTTCGCAAAATGTGGCTGATATTCTTCCAGTCAGTTGAAGGGGGCTGTGAGAGAAAGACTGCTTCCATTCCATATTCTCAGAGCATCACGTTGCTTGTTTTTTAAACTACAGTTCGCCAAGAACATGTTACATAGCCAGTATTATTTCTAGATTCAGTTTTATTCTTCTACATTCAAAGAACAGTTTGAGGTGAAAGAGACCTTCAAGATCATAAAGTCCAACCTTTTCAA
Source organism: Upupa epops (assembly GCA_013397515.1). Classification (NCBI taxonomy): domain Eukaryota; kingdom Metazoa; phylum Chordata; class Aves; order Bucerotiformes; family Upupidae; genus Upupa; species Upupa epops. Next base: position 14,757 of record VZRI01003058.1, read on the forward strand.
CTCTGTCCCCCAATGCAGTATCTACTCTTTTCTTCAACACCTCCAGGGATGGAGACTCAACCCCCTCCCTGGGCAGGCTGTTCCAGTGCCTAACAACTCTTTCGGGAAAGAAATTCCTCCTGATACCCAACCTGATCCTCCCCCATCCATCCTATAATTCTCTTCCTATCTTTTTTATAAAGTTTTGTGCATTACTCCTTCCTGTTTCTCGTACAGAGCCTCTGCAGTGCCTGAGCAGCTGTAACTGACTTAACTCCCTGCTTCATCAGGGACCAACAGTGGGAGACTGCTATAGTGCTTTCTGTCTAGCAGTCTGCTAATACGGAAGCAAGATTTCAAACGTGGAACAAATCCATGTTCCCACTGGCCCATGCACCATTATTTACATTACTGCGAGCCAGTGGAGTGCAAATGAGATGTGTAAAGTGAGCTGAGTGTACTGGTAACAGCTTAGTACTGTGGTGATTTTAGACGAATGGTTGAGTGGCAGCTGCATAGTAACTGCAGTGGAAAAACTGCTGATGAAGATTAAATCTGTCTTTAAATTGTATGTTGTTCCCTACCACTATTTACTTTTTTGTGAACCAGTCTTGGCTGCAGCAGTAGATATACCCAGGACAAAGAATATTTGGGTCCTCACTTTTATTATTTGTAGGAGAATAATAAAGAAATTCAGTGCTAGGACTTTAATGAGCAAGAGAAAAATACTGTAACAAGAAAGTTGGTGTTGGAGCACGTGGGTAAGAGAAGCTGTCCTGAAAGAGGAAAGCTGGGTTTGGAGCATATTCTCCTTCCTGTGTAGTGAAGGCAGAAAATGCCTTCATTGGTAGTCTCAGGCTTTGTATCTAAGTGCATATTTTACATACACTTGCTTTTGATTTTTTAATTTTTCTTGCAACTGCTAACAATTTTACAATCATAGAATTGTAGAATCATTTCGATTGGAAGGGCTCTTCAAAGGTCATTTAGTCCAATCGTCCTGCAGTGAGCAGGGACATCTCCAGTTAGATCAGGTTGCCCAGACCCCCATCCAAACTGACCTGGAATATTTCCAAGGATGGGGTATATGCCACCCCTGTAGGTAACCTGTTCCAGGTTCACCACCTTTATTGTAAAAAATGTTGAATTTTGAAAATGAAAAGTAAATAGGGATCATAGAAGTGTCAGGGTATGAGCAGCAGGTTGCTATGAAGAGTTGGGGTAATATTTGGTCTAACAACAGCAAATGGTCATGGAAGCAACCTCAGGCAACTGTTGTAGACTGTTGTTGCAGTTCACTCTCTTGTCTCTTCATATCAATCTTCCTGCTTGGGTTCGTAGTCTCTTGGCCTTACTCCAAGCAATCATCTCTGCTTCTTCTTTCTCATAGATTCACAGATTGGCCCAGCTTGGAAGGAACCTCCATAGACCATCTAGTCCAACCCCTCTGCAGAGATCAGGGATAGCTTCAACTAGATCTGGTTGCCCAGAGCCTTTTCCAGCTTCCCCTTGAAGATCTCCAGGGATGGGGCCTTGACCAGCAACCTGGTCAGCCTGTGCCAGTGTTCAGCCCCTCTCCTGTTCAAGAACTTCTTCCTAACATCCCATTTCAATCTGCCCTTCTCCTCTGTGAAACCATTGCCCCTCATCCTATCACTCCAGGCCTTCCTAAATAGCCTCTGTTCAGCCTTCTTGTTAGCCCACTTCAGGGACTGGAAGGTCACCATCAGGTGCCTTCTCTTCTCCAAGCTGCACAACCCCAGCTCCCTCAGCCTGTCCTTGTAGCTCCAGCCCTGTTCTCTATTTGCTGCATTTTTGTTAAGCTAGTTGTCTTCCAGATTATTTCTTTTCATGAATTACAAATATTCCAAACAAATGTGGAACAGGAAGCCTAAAATGATACTGCTAGTGTTCACCATTTGCATTTCTCAGCTTCTCCTCTTTACTTTGACACCTTACATGCTTTGCACACTTAGATTGGTAACAGAGGCAAGAAATCTGTCTGTCATAGCTGCTGTCATTTGATCAGTTTCTAGCAAAATGAGCTCTGTTTCTGCTTGCTTCCACTTCACTGCAACAAAAGCAGCAAGATGTTTTGCTCAAAGGATTATTGTACCTAATTCTGATGTTCCTCTTGTTTCTCGTTTTGTACAGTTAGAAAGATATCAATGTCTTGATGTGCTGTTGTTAGGGCTAAGCTCTGTGTGTAAGAAATGCTGACAGCTGAGGCTTTTATAATAAGTAAATAAATGCCATGTAAACATTTGCAGTCTCTCATGTTGTGTAGCAGGACAGTTTTATTTCTCTGGTATTGTGCTTTTTGACTCCATTTCAGCACCATGACCATGGAAGAACTGTTAACGTCTTTGCAGAAGAAGTGTCGAACAGAGTGTGAGGAAGCTCACCGGCTGCTGGTGTGTGCTCTTAATGGCTTAGCTGGTATCCACATCATTAAAGGTAAGAGTGGATGGCTGAAGCCTGTTCTTTACTCCTGTTAGTAGGCTAGTTGTGGTTTAGGTGACACCATGGAAAACAGCAGCTTTTTTGTATTCTGGGAGATTAGAGAGGCTCATACCAGGGTTTGTAACAAAACACAATGCTCATTTGAGATGAGGGTGGAAGTGGGTATAGTCTGGTGCATCTTTGAGATATCTCAGTGTTTCTGACTTTCCTGCTTTATATTTTCTTGATTCTACCTTCTATATGTACTGGGAGGATAAAAGAAGTCATACTTGTGTCATTTACATAAACTGTTTTCCTCTTACTGCTACTGTTTCCTGGGTTTCCTTTGTGCCTCCTGCTTTGCAAACTGTGCTCACTGTGGAATCTCTTCTTTGCTGCCTGCAATTCAGTCCTGTCCATGTAGATTTTATCTGAGTTAGGAGGAAAAAGACCCTTGAATGGGAAACAAAAGCAATCAATCTCGAATGTCCCGCTAAGCAAAATTATGATAAATTAAAATAGGACTAAAACTTCTAAAGTTCACAAGCTGCATAAATTTTTCCAACTCGTGTTGAGTCTTCTTTTGAAGAGGAGAACAAGTTCTGTTCCATTCTGCAGACAGAAGACATTCAGATCTCTACTCTGTAGTTAGTAGGTTTTACATACTTTGTTATGACTGCACAGTGGAGATGGAATTTTTCATAGAGAATTCAGTACCTAAAGAAAGTTTGACCTCTTTTGAAAAGCAGATGGAAAATTGCATCTGGTTGGAGGTAAAAAGCAAAGCGAGACTGAGGCAGAATTCTGGTTCTGGGATGTATTTTTTATTAATTCATATTTTTTGTTTCACTGAGGAGGAAATTTACCTTATATAAATAAAGTGATGATGTTCTTTTTAGTGTGAGTGAAATCCTGTGGGTATAATTGCTATTAGTTCTGATCTAATTGTTACAGGTAAAAAAAAATAATCACGTTTACTTGTTTCCACTGCTGCTTCTGCTTTATGTACTCCTTTATTCTGCCTTTCTGGGACCTGAGGTCAGTGGTTTCGTACTGATGTGCTGTGGCTAGTTGTCACCTTGTGGAATTCCTCATGAGGAGGAATGTTTGTGTTGATGGCTTCTTCCTTCCTGCTCAGGGATCCAGTTAGGGTCATTTTTAAGTTTGCTTTTGCAACTTTCTCTTTCTTTGCTGCTCACACCAGTTTTAGTGTACATGATGCCTTTTATGAATGTTACATACTATTTCTTTGTTCTCTTTGTTGCCCCTAAACCCAGTTTTGTCCAGCTCTAGGTCTGCATTTCTTTGACTATAGGTGAGTTGTTTATAGCCATGGCTTCCTTATTCACTGCCAAGCCTGTGTACCATCTCTCAGCATCCCATGGCTGTACTCTACACTGCATCGCAGCTCTTTCTTTTCTGGGGCCTCTGCTGTTGGTATTAGGCCTGTATTTCTCTACCCTACATCATCATGTTAATTGTAAATATCTCATTCCATGGTATAACTGCTTGTTAATGTTGTCTGTATAAAGCTGCAATGGTACCAGACAACGGTACACAATCTTTTTTGAAGAAGATAATAAAAATTATCCACACACGCCTAGTGATTAGATGACTTTCTGGCACAGCTAAGCAGAGTAGAAGTACAAGCAATTCAAGAAAAATCCAAAGGAAGCCCATCAAGTCTCCAGCTTGAGACCTTCTCAGATCGGCATACTGCTTTTGGCTGTGGTGCATTGCAGGACTATACCCTTACAACTGGTCCACTGTGAGGAGTAACAAATCTTGCTGTGTTGTTATACTTCCAAATATGTCCAGTTCTGGAGTGTGCAATGTAAGAAGGACAGAGAGCTCCTGGAACGGGTCCAGAGGAGAGCAACTCAAATGATCACAGGGCTGAAGCGCCTCCTCTATGAGGACAGGCTGAGCAAGTTGGGGTTGTTCAGTCTGGAGGAGAGAATGCTCCCAGGTGACCTTAGAGCAGCTTCCCAAAAGCTGAATGGGGCTACAGGAAAGCTGGGGTAGGGCTTTCTGACACGGGTGCATAGTGAGAGAACAATGGGGGAAGGGTTACAGACTTGAAGAGGGGAGATTGAGGTTGGACATGAGAAAACAATTCTTTCCTGTGAGGGTGCTGAGATGCTGGAACAGGTTGCCCAAGGAAGTTGTGGCTACCCCATCCCTGGCAGTATACAAGGCCTGGTTGGATGGGACCCTGATCTAATGAAGGTGTCCCTGTCTCTGCAGGGGGGTTGAAACTGGATGATCTTTAAGGTTCCTTCCAACCCTGGCCATTCTGTGATGCTATGTCTAGGAAGATGCTCTTTGTTTTACTCTTACCTGTCTTGTAAAATTTCATGTTCCCATACTTCCCCATGTTGTAAGAGGTTTCAAAACCAGTTACCGGTGAGGTAAATTCCTGTCAGTTGAGAAAAGAAAATAAAGCTTTTTTTTTATTTCTGCTGCTTTTCCATGTGCCACTTCAGTTTTGTGTTTCTCTTTAATGTACATAATCTCTTTTCTGAGAAGTGATTGTGGTGTTAGCAGCTTATGATGGTAGTTATGCTCTCTGCATGTATGTAATCAGCTCTGCTTTTCTGAAGTATGACACTATTTGCACTGTTTTCACTGTCAGAGTGACTAACCCATTTGCAGCCCCAGCTGGGTACTGCAGTGCCGTGTAGATTTATTTGGTTTTAGTGCAACATGTGGGCTTTTTAGACTTACGCAACTTTGACTACATATTTCAAGATCCAGAAGTCTACAGATCTTGCAGTCACAAAAGACATATAGTTTGGACCTCACTTTCTGTCTTTTACCAGATTTTTTGTTGGTTTTTTTGTGGGGTGGGATGGAGATGATGGTGGTACAGAAGGAATAGGGAAGACCGGCTTGCAGCCAAGCAGATACTATACAGCAAACAATGGTACAAATGATGGCTGGTCCCAGCTGCTTGCACCTTTGAAAACCATGTGGGTTTTTTGTTGTTCTTTTTTCAATCCAGGAGAATACCCTTTGGCTGCAGAGCTGTACAGAGAAGTGTTACAGTCATCAGAAGAGCACAAAGAAAAACTCAAAACGGATTCCTTACAAGTGAGTGAGTGTTCAAAAGTAACTAGTTAAGAACTGGAATCCTCTAGGTTTTATAGGTGTCTTTTCTCCCTCCTAGTGGTGTGCAGATTGACACTTTCATCCTGCTGTCATTATCAGAACCTTTAGATAGGAGTCTATCCTGTGACCTTCACATTCCCTTTTATTTAAAGCCTGCTGTATTTCTAAAAACAACTGCTTGTGAGCCTTCACCATCTCTCAGAAGCAGTGTACGAGCTCCACCTGGTGTTCTGCAGTCAATTTTACAGGTTCTCGGTGTATGTGGCCGACTTAGTCACGTACATGGCTCTCTATTGAATGCTGCGAACACAGGATGATGAGTTTGCATTGAGAATTACAGAAATGCGCCTAGTGATAAAGAATGGTAAGAGTGTTGAACTTTCTCTCCAGGAAAGAACTCAATAATACTCTAATTATTAACATACTTATATGAAACACAAGCAGTGGTTCTGTAAGTAACATGTTTGTATCTTTACAAGAAATATAAATTCTAAATTGGCTGACTTCTTTTTTTAAGCCTAAAAAGCCTGATCAGATGTCTGTCTTCACTTTGCTTGCTTCATGAAATTATTGTTTGGTGATTGTACGTCTCATACATATCTTACCTATGGTTATCTGATGGCTCTCTTCTGCTTCTTTGATCCTTCCTTCTCCTTTCAGACTTCCTAGAGAGTCTTAGTATAGCCATGTCAGCATAAATTGGTTAAGCTACTCATACTAATTAAGGCAACCTAGTAGTAGGGATCTGGTGTGGAATACATAGGGTGAACCTAGGGAAGAGGAATAAAATTGCCTTGATAATAAAGTTAACTTTCCATAAAAATAAATAATGAATAAACCTCCTGGTTTATTCATCTTTTTTTTCAGAAAAATAAAAAAAGGAAAAATTAGTGAAGCCCTTAGGAACTATTTTTTCCCCTTATAATTTATCTTGATTTAGATAAGCTAAGTAAATTATCTCCTTGTAATATTCTGAAAGATATTTATGACAGATTCTTCTTTGAGATAATTCATTTTTCATAATATCCAAGGACTGATTTAATTAGGAGAGTGAATATTGGACAGTCTGATGATTTGGTATCAAACGTGCCTACTGATTTGCTTTTGAGGTGTGCAAGAAAGTCTCTTTAATTACCTCAGTAAAGCAAGGAAACATTCTGTATGTTTCTGGATTAAGAGGAAAAATGGCACTAATTTTAAATATGTACTGGTATCTTGCTGTAATCTTTCCTTGCTATTAAGCTGTTGCTGTCGCAGATATTACAATGTCATTTTTCATGATTCATGTTGCTTTTGTGTAATTTAGAGACTCCATTCTACACACAACTTGATGGAATTGTTATTGGCAAAGCACCCAGGAATTCCTCCAACTTTGCGTGATAGCCGACTTGCAGAAGAGGTAAACGCTACTAATTCCTCTATAAACCCATATTGAAAAGCACCTTCTTATTTTGTGTCCTTGAATATTTTCTCTAACTAAAGAGATAAGCTTCATGGACACAGTCTTCCACAGCATCCTCATAGCCAAACAGAGGAAGTGTGGTCTGGACAATCAGTTAGTGAGGTGGATTGTGAACTGGCTGCAAGGTAGAAGTCAGAGAGCAGTGATCAGTGGGGCAGAGTCTGGTTGGAGTCCTGTATCTAGTGGAGTCCCCCAGGGGTCGGTACAGTTTATCTGAGCAACCTGTTCCCATACTTCGTAATACTTATAATGGGGAAAAACAATCTTATAGAACCTCCCCTTCCAGTTCATAGCCATTGTTGTTCATTTGCCATGAATTTCTATGGCAAATGAATTCTTCGTAGCATTCTTTTGGGCTGATAAAAGGCTATTTCGTAATTCCTAAGCCTCTCTTCCCTGAACTGCACAAATTATTTCAGCCTCCTGTGTTACATGGTGGTGATCTTGTGATATGTTAACATTTCTATGCAAATTCTAGGTAGCTTTTTTTTTCCTGTTTTAATGAGACTTGTTCTCTTCCATATTAGAACAAGTTTCTGCCTGCCTTTATAGAAATACTGCCCAATTTTTAATTGACTGCTAACTCTAGAAGTTTATCACCTTCTCTTGATGCTATTGTAAAGAGAAGGATTTGGAAGTTTTAATTTGCTTATACATTTATGGTGGAGACTGTTTTTCAGAGCTATCTTGCCTGTAGCTCATCCAAATACCTGAGAGTCCTGGCCACTCCTGGTGAACTGAGTTTCATCTGTAACACTAATATGATTATCCTGACACTAAGAAACAAAAGAAGGAAAGGCTTAAACATACCATAAAATACACAAAAAATATAACTAGTAAAATCAGAATGTCATGGTGAAAGATACATGGGTGAGTACATGCTATTTGTAAGAATTAGTGTAAGATTTATTGTAGCATTTTTCAATTTTATTATAAAATTTACTGCAGTATCTCACAGTCTTATTGTAAGGTTTATTGTAGTATCTTACAGTCTTTATTTTAAGGTTTATTCATAGGTTTTTAAAATATCAAAGAAACTATTAGTCTTTATATCACGAAGGTAGCAGCATACCAGGAGGTTTTCAGTCAAAGTAGTTCTAGAGAAAAAATGATATCAAAAGCACCTAAAAATAATAAAATTTAAACTCTTCTTGCTTTATATAGAGGTAAGTTAAAGCCTTCTGCTCTCAAGGTTCTTCAAAGATCTTTTTATTATTTGCTTTTTCAACACAATATATTTGAATCTGCAGAGAAGTTAAGAATTACCCGTTAAATTCCAGTTCCTCACTGTAATATTATCCTCAAATCATAGAAAGATTAGAGTTGGAAGGGACCTGTTTAGGATTGTCCAAAAGCAAACTTGCAGAGTTAGCATCTCTGTGGTCATTTGTCTTCTCTAGTGCTTTCTGGGCTTACTAGTAACTGCTAGAGTCTAGAGGAAAAAAACAATGTCAAATATTACTTACTGTTTAGGGCTCAGAAAAGGTTGTACTTGATGATCTTGAAGGTTGTTTCCAGCTGAAACTATTCTATGATTCTGTGATTGCTTGCCATTTGAAAACATGATGGTAGCTGGGCAGTTTTTCCTTTTTCAGTTATTCCCCATAAATATGACTTGTGCATAATTTTAAGCTCTTCTTTCCATACAGGCAGAACAACTTCGACAGCATTATATGAGTAAATCCAATGCAGAAATTGCAGAAGCCCATCAGGCCTTGCAGCCAGTTTTTCAGACCATTCGGGAGCTCCAGAGAAAGGCAGGTACCCCTTACATTGTTAGTGTCTGAATGTTGAGCTATTTTAAAATATTATTTTCTTCTACTGAGAGATCATGAGCAGCTGGACTGCTGGTAATAGTTCTTGGAAGGCCTGTTTGGAATGGGACTTTTTGCAGGCACATAGAGCCAGCAGTGTGCCCAGGTGGTACCAAAGGCCAGTGGCATCCTGGCTTTTATCAGGAGTAGTGTGGCCAGCAGGACTAGGGATGTAATTCTCCACCTCTGCTGGGCACTGGTGAGGCTCCCCTTGAGTACTGGAGGCAGTACAGGGCTCCTCACTTCAGGAAAGAGATAGAGGTGCTTGAGTGGGTCCAGAGGAGCGATGAGGCTGGGGAAGGAACTGGAGAGGAAGTCTTGTGAGGAGAGGCTGAGGGAGATGGGAGTGTTTAGCCTGGAGAAGAGGAGACTCAGTTGGGGACCTTCTCCCTCTCTACACCTCCCTGAAGGGAGGTTGTAGTGAGGTGGGAGTGGGGCTCTTCTCCCATGCAAGTAGCACCAGGATGAGAGGGCAGGACCTGAAGCTGTGCCAGAGGAGGGTTAAGTTGGGTATTAGGAAGCCCTTCTTCATGGAAAGGGTGATCAGATCCTGAAATGGACTTCCGAGGGCAGTGGTGGAGTCACCATCTGTGGAGGGTGTTGAAGGACAGCCTGGCCATGGCTCTTAGTCCCATGTTCTTGTTGATGTGGTGATGTTAGGCCATAGGCTGGGCTTGATGAGCTCAGAGGTCTCTTACAGCCTCAAACATTCTGTGATTCTGTGGTTGGTTTTTTGGGTGTTCATGGATACATTTCTTCTTTTGCATACAGATACACTCAGGATCTCCTTGGTGGTTGGATGTGATCCAGACTGCCATACAATATGCCATCGATGAGGAGCTTGTTCAACGTGTGCAAAACGAAATAACCTGCAACTACAAACAGCAGATTAATAAACTCTCCATGGCAGAGAAGTAAGGGAATAGCTAAAATAGGCTAATAAATCCAGTTAAGTCTTCTCTCAGTTTGGGCTAACCATTTCAATTACCTAGCAGATTTTTTTACTTCAGAGCATCTGGGCTGCCGTTAAATTTCAAAAGCAGGTGTCCGGAAAGTATAACTAGATGGAAGGTTGGATATTAGGAAGCCCTTCCTCAAGGAAAGGGTGATCAGACACTAGAATGGACTGCCCAGGGATGGAGTCCCCATCCCTGGAGGTGTTTGACAGCCGGGCTGTGGGCCTTAGTGCTCTGTTGATGTTAGGTCATGGGCTGGGCTAGATGAACTCAGAGGGCTTTTCCAGACACAATCATTCTGTCATTCTGTGAAAGAAAAGCAGGAAAATTAATTTTCTCCCAAGCAGGAATTCTTTCAAATGGTCCTTTGCTTTGTATTATTGTGGGTTTGCAGTCATCTCTACTCATACAACTACAGAGCAAGAAGGCTTTTAAGGTTATTGCACTACAACTGAGTAATCTCTAGGTGAAATTGACTTGTTTAAGTGGGTAGTGTACATTACAATATCAAAGTCCTTGTTTAACGCCATGAAAATCAGCACTTTTTTTCTGAGCAAACAAGTTTGTGTTTCATCTTCATGAGAACAGTACCACTGGATTTGTACTTATCTTTGTCCCCACCAGCTAGTTAGTGTTTCCTGTGTTGCCTCTCATGTCTGTTGTCTTTGCCCTTTTACCACGTGGTTCAGAGAAGTTCTGAGTTCAGTCTTCTTTATACTTTCCAATTAGACAGATGTAGAAAGCAATAAGCTCTCCCCTGAGCAGTCTCCTTTGGAGACTTTTCTCCCAGTCTCCTCTTGTACACTGTGTGCTCGAGCAATAAGTTCAGCACAGAAAAGGGAGACCAGGAAAACTACACTTTCCTGCCACAACTGGAGACCAATGAACACAGCTTGGAAAAGGACTGGAAATGGAGACTTCAGTGTGCTTTGCAAGCACCATGAATCACAGAATCACCGAATCAAGTGATCATCAAGTCCAATGAAAGCTGAAGGGATACAGTCTCTGCCCATCTATGGCATGTGAAGGCAAGCATCAGAAAGAAGATGGTTGCTGCTTGATCTCTGGAACAACACTGTCATGAAAATAACAGGCAAAGGCTGGTTGTGAATTAATGTTGAAAAATAGACTTGTTCTTTTCATCTGAGAAGAGCACAGAAAAATGCTTTTCAAAAGCCATCTGGGCATGGTGCGGGGCAACCAGTTCTAGGTGACGCTACCTGGGGAGAAGCTTTGGACAAGACATCCTCCAGAGCCCCCTTCCAGTCTCAATCGGCCTGAGGTTGGGTGTGAACATTTCATGGTTAAGTATTACTTGAAAACGATAGTCTATCTCTCTGGTCAAAATGCATTTGAGCAAAGGAATTTTTGCATGTTCACCCTGAACTCATATAACAATGCCTGTGTGCCTAAGTAGGTTGTATTAACGTATTCCCTTTTTCTTTAAATCAGATTCCGTGACTGCAGAGGCCTTCAATACCTGCTCACAACCCAGCTGGAGGAAGTGAAGAAGTGCCAGAAGATTGTAAGGGAAGCAGTGAAAAAATTGGAAGGTCCTCCCTCTAAGCAGGTTATTGAGGCTGCCACTATCTGCCATCTGCGACCTGTTAGACTTCCACTCAACAAGTAGGTTCTTGAAAATAGAAAATATACTAGAGGAGTGTGTGATTCAATTGTCTTTTATTGAAATAAGAGATTAAAGTCTTTATTTTTTACTCAGGGTTCATTTGCACACAGGTAGTCACAGATCCATTTGTTGGAGTCGTGATCTTTGGGGTTTATTACAGATTTGTTTCCTGTCAGTTTTTCTATTGAGTACACACAGGACTCTTAAAGTGTTCTTTAAGGACTTTGTGTTTTTTGGCTCCTCACGACAAGAGGGACATTGAAGGGCTTTAAAGGGGACAGGAGCTACTAAGCTAGAAAATTATTTGGAACAGGTGTTGTATGAGGAACGGTTGAGGGAGCTGGGGTTCTTTAGCCTGGAGAAGAGGAAACTGGCAGAGAGATGTTCTTGCTCTCTACAGCTACTTGAAAGGAGGTTGTAGAGAGGCAGGGGTTGATCTGATCTCCCTCGTGGCAAGCAATAGGACAAGGGGAAATGGCCTTAAGCTGCTTCAGGGGAAGTTCAGGTTGGATGTCAGGAGGAATTTCTTTCCTGAAAGGGTTGTCAGGCACTGGAACAGCCTGCCCAGGGAGGGCATTGAGCCTCCATCACTGGAGGTGTTGAAGAGAAGGGTAGATGTTGCAATGGGGGCTATGGTTTAGTGGTGCTGATAGGAATAGGAAAAGGTTGGACTCTGTTCTCGAAGGTCTCTTCCAACCAAAACTGTTCTATCATTCTATATTTCTATGATATTCTGAGTGCTTCTGTTTAATCTTCTGTCTTGCAGTTGTGTCTTCTGTAAGGCTGATGAGTTGTTCACAGAATATGAGTCGAAGCTCTTTTCTCATACGTAAGTTCACAGATTCATGAATTTCCCACTACAGAAAAAAGAGGGAAGTTGGATTGTTTTATATTTTCTGGTTTTACTTTTCTGAAACAACTTTTTGAGCAAAATACAGAATGTTCTCAGTAGTGGCCTTGATAGCAATTTTACTAGTCAAGTTTAATTTTCAGTGTAAATTTCATTTGGAAACATTGTGTACAAGGAACGTATTTACATGCCAGTCTTTCTCAGGCTGCTATAGCATGACCATACAGTTGAAACAAGGTGTTGAAGTGTTCTGAAGGCATGTGTATGAAGACAAGAATGCTAAGTAAATGCATATTACTATTTGCAGTGCATTTGCAAGTGGTCTAATACCATGCTTGCTTGTAGGTTTATTTTTCTAAATTCTGTGTAATTCCTACAGTAACAAAATATGGCTGTAGCCACAATGAGAGAGGAGTTTTCAGATACAAAGGCAGCTCAGTGTGTAAAGAAAGGTTGTACCAGCACATAGCAGCCAGTCCTGAGAGGTACAGATTGCAGCCCTCTGCGTGATTTCTCTTTGACTCTTACCTCTTGTATTGCTCAAAATGTCAAAATGGGATTAAAAAAATCTTGATGTTACAGAGAAAACATTTTGAAAAATCTTTACCAGTAGGAGCTCTGTTACCTAATGATTGCTGCGGTCATTAGCAAATGGTAAGGTGTTTCGGAATTACCATTACTTGTCAGGGAGGGACCTGAGAAGCTTTAGTGTTGAGTAGTGTAGTGCACGGCACATTTTACATCAGTTTTACTGTGTTCAAAGCAACCTTTTGGGATAGCAAGTAATATAAAGCTGCTTGTGTTCGCTTTGTACTTTAATCAAATAATAGAAAACTGAAAAATAGGGCAAATAACCAGAAATGGGCGTGGAAGTAAAAACTCAGTGGTAACTAACGTTGGATTTGTTTTTAAAGTGTTAAAGGCCAAATGGCAATATTTGAGGAGATGATAGAAGATGAAGAAGGGCTTGTTGATGACCGTTTGCCCACCACAAGCAGAGGACTGTGGGCAACCAGTGAAACAGAACGTGCTTTGAAAGCTGTTCTCTCCTTTGCCAAAGCTCACCGAATGGATGCTAAGCTGACTGAAGAAGGCAGTGCATTTCTGGAACTCTTTGAAGCATGGAGAAAAGAATATAAGGTACAGTAAGTGAGATGGCAGTGAAACACTTGTAGTCAGGGGAGGGTTAAGTTGGATGTTAGGAAGCCCTTCCTCACAGAAGGGGTGATCAAACACTAAAATGGACTGCCCAGGGCAGTGGTGGAGTCCCCATCCCTGAAAGTGTTGAAGGACAGCCTGGCTGTGACCCTTAGCCACCCTGGTCTGGTCAGTGGGGTGATGTTAGGTCATGGGCTGGGCTGGATGATCTCAGAGGGCTTTTTCAGCCTGAATAGTTCTGTGGTTCTGTGATAGTCCATATAATGTAATATAAACAGGTTTCAGCTGAATATGAACCAACCTTATGTGTTATTCCTGAAATAAGGGTTTGTCTATGAAAAGCTTTTTCACGGTGCTTGTTCCAGAATGTGATTTCGAATGGCTGATATGTGATTTAAGGGTTTCCAAACACTGTACTGGCTATAAAGCAAATTAGCACACTATCTCATTGCATCCATTAAGACAAAATACAGATATAATTAAATGTATTCATGTATTTAGTTAAATTAAAATGCAGTAAGACTCAGCAAATCACATGTTGGTCCATTTTGTATTTCAGTTTGCCTTCGGTTTGTGCTAGTACAGATGTCCTTAGATTAACTAATGGAATTAGTCTGTCATTGGTTTTCATCTAACTTGGTTACTGATCACCTACTTAAGAGTGAGACTTAATCTGGAGCTGCCTTAACAAAACACTACAAGTTTACAGTGTCACACAGTGCAAAACCTCTTTAAACAAAATGACAGCTCAGTTAGCATTTAGCTATTATCTGGGTGGTTAAGGTTATTAAACACCTAATAAAGTTGCGTTAGTCTCAAAGTCAGGTCACTTGTTTATGGAACTGATTGAAGAATAACGTCCAGAGCTGTTCTCATGCTTTGTTATTTAATGCCCTCGACTTGTCACAGTTCACAAAAGGAAGAGAACTTAAGGTCACCAGTTACCAAGGCACTGCTATGTGTTTGGAATTTTCTGCTGCAAGAAAGGAAGTGCTCTCTTTGTGTCCTTGCACATTAGGAAACCAAAGATGGAACTAATATGCCAGTAATAATGGAAACAGTACTATTATGATGCCATCTGGTGTGATTTAGAAATACTAATTCAATTGTCTGTACTACTATAATCTGCAGGGGTGACACTGTATGAATGAACCATTCATTCCCTTGCAAGATAGTTTTTTTTTTCTTTTTAAACAGCAGTAATCTTATCTTAGTTTCTCCCTTAGTTCAGTTCCTTTTTAGTTTTGGGGAGGTAACTCCTTTCAGCTCATTCTGCCCTTTCCCTCTATGCCATATTTAATACAGAGTAATGTTATGTTTGTAGCCTAGGCAGAGCTAAACCCAAGTGTTCCCATACTCTTCCTTGAGCTGACAAAAAAACCTATCCAACCAACATCCAACACATCTCCCCAGTAACTGAGTATCTAGAAATAGTGTAACAAATGAAAACTCAGGAATCAACAGTTATAGCTGCAGAAGAAGCAAGAGATGGCTGTTTATAGTCAGTCACAAGGAAAGGCTGGAAAATACATTATCTCTGTACTCTTTGTTTTAGTTTGTGATTTGTTGTTGTTGTTGTGGCTGAATTGCTGTAAAGAAATACCTCTTACTTCAAAAGGATTTTTGCAGTATACATTGTATGACAGAGTCCTGTAAGGGGACCTCAACTCGCTTCTGCTAGTAATTGTTTGGGCTTTTCTTACAGCTACTCCATGAATATTGGATGGTACTAAGGGATCATGTGTCTGCAATTGATGAACTGGCAATGGCTACAGAAAGGCTGAGAGTGCGTCATCCTGATGAGCCAAAACCAAATCCTCCAGTTCTCCACATCATAGAACCCCATGAGGTAAAGGACCTGGTGGGAGAGACGTGGGTTTGTTTTTCTTCTGAGGAGTCTATGTCCTAGAAAAGTAAGATCTAGATCTAGCTCTGTGTGTATGGTTTATAGCATGCCTGTGTTTCCAGTGCAGACTGCCTTAGTAGAATGCTGGTAGATTTCTACATTTACTGTGGGGACCTTTTTGAGCTTCTAACGCTTAGTTGGCTGTGTTTTTGTCAGCCTTCTTCAGGGAAATTGTGGCCATAAATTGTGGTCTTAAAGCAGTTTGTAAAGTGGAATACTTTGCTTAACAGATTTTGAACAAAGGCTAAGATTTGCAAGTATGAATGAAACATCCATTCCTTTGGCCCTCCTCCTTTCAGATACTGTGTCTCTTCTGCTCTACAGTAGCGCTACTGTGGGGAGGAGAAAGGGATCTGGGAGTGTTAATAGAGGGCCAGCTGAACAGGAGCCAGCAGTGTGCCCAGTGGCATCCTGGCCTCTATCAGGAATAGTGTTGCCAGCAGGAGCAGGGAGGTGATCATTCCTCTCTACTCAGCTTTGGTGAGGCCACACCTTGAGTCTTGTGTTCAGTTTGGAGCCACTCGCTACAAGAAGGACATTGAAAGGCTGGAGAAGAGCCAGAGGCAGAAACCAAGCTGGAAAAGGATTTGGAACAGGTGTCATGTGAGGAATTGCTGAAGGAGCTGAGGCTGTTTAGCCTGGAGAAGAGGAGACTGAGGGGGAGACTTTCTTGCTCTCTACAGCTACTTGAAAAGAGGTTGTAGAGAGGCAGGGGTCAGTCTGTTCTCCCTAGTGGCAAGTGATAGGACAAGGGAAGATGGCCTTAAGCTGCTCCAGGGGAGGTTCAGGTTGAGTGTCAGGAGGGATTTCTTTCCTGAAAGGGTTGTCAGGCACTGGAACAGCCTGCCCAGGGGTGGGCTTTGAGTCTTCATCTCTGGAAGTGTTGAACAGAAGGGTAGATGCTGCATTGGAGACCATGGTTTAGTGGTGCTGATCAGGCTAGGAACTGGTTAGACTCTATGATTTAGAAGGACTTTTCTAGCCTAAACTGTTCTATGGTTAATAACCACACCACTGCTAGCAGTAATTAGTTTCAAAAGGTCTGAGCTTGATGTTCCTGTCTTTGTGTAGGTTCAATGAAAAGTGAAATCTGCTTCAAAGTACAGAGAAAATTGGTCTTTATATTGTTTTTTGGAACCAGCAGTGGACTCTAGGACCTTTCTGGCTTCTAAAAAGATAGATGACACATTGAATATAATTTGAAAGAAACATTAACAAAAGTATTTTAACTTGGTTTTGTCTTTGGAAAGAATGAACACTGCAAGTAAAGCAAGGAAGAACAGGTTTGGATATGTCCTGCGTCTCAGCCCTATGTTCATACTGGGTACTGGAAAGCTGTAGACCATAAGCTTTGCTGAGGAGAAGCATAACTCCAAGTTGCAGGGTGTCTGAGCTGTTCTTTTGACTGTCCCAGTAAATGACTCACTTGAATTTTGTCAAAAACCCAAATTTTAAGGCTTACTGTAAACCTGTCTTTTCAAAAAAGCTGTTAATCTGTTGAATCTTGTTTCTGTAGGTGGAGCAAAATCGAGTGAAACTTTTGAATGACAAGGCGATTGCCAAATCCCAGCTTCAGAAGAAACTGGGACAACTTTTGTACCTCACTAATCTGGAGAAAGTAAGGTTTACAGTTCCCTAGTGTTTGCCACAGTGGTTCTACTCTGATCACCTAGCAGAAGAAAGATACCGTTATTTTGATTTAAAACTTCCATTTTTCAAGAGAATGTAGTTTTTGTGAAGATTGACATGTATTGATGTTATTTGTGTTTGTATAGCTATGAAGTCATTTATTACTGTTTACTATTTATTTTTATTTGATATGGTTCTTTATTATATATGATTCTTTGTTTTTCTTTGTTGTTATTTGTTTACTGTTATTATTTATTGCTCTTCGTTATTTATTCTTACTCATCATTATTTATTTTTATTCTAAAGATATTTATCAGGTGTTTTGGTGAGTTGTTTAACTACACAGTTGCAAAACTATGATTTAGTTTAAGCTAGTTAAAACTTGTCATTAAAACTAACTGTGCTGTGTTTAGTAGAAGCCTTGGAAAATTATGTACCCCTCCCTCTGCTTACCCTAGCTGTTTTAGGAAGAGCTTACCTGCTTAAGGAGGTGTCTGTAGGTTAAATAAGTATAAAACCCAATTAAAACAGACAAAGCCCATGTATGCAATATTATTTTAATTACAGTGTTTGAGTAAGTGCAATTATGCTTAAGTATATCTAGTGGTTTTACAACAATGTGTAGCTGATAGGAGGAGATTCTTGTTTGAACCCTTTATTTGACCAGAATTTCTCAAAGCTGTAGTACAGATGTAATTGTAGTATGAACAGCTCCTTTTACTTAAAATAAATCACAATACTTAACTCCTCAAGATAGATGTATTTATTCATGAATTATGGTTGTCAGTGTGCTCACACATAATTTCTTAAGGCTTTTATTTTTTTACTAAAATCTTGTTTTAAATACTGTATAACTTTGTATGTGTTGAAGCACAAAGGTGGGTTTTTTTTTCTTCTTTAAAGTCTCAGGATAAAACTACAGGGGGAGTGAACCCGGAACCGTGTCCCATCTGTGCGCGTCAGCTGGGAAAACAGGTAAAACGCTTTAGTTTTGGTTTATTTGGCTTATCTTTGGGTTGGTTTGGGTTTGTTTGGCAGTTTTTGTGGCTGAATTTTTAGAACATATTTACCTAGATCTGAATCAGTCACATGCCCAGTTTTCAACATCTGATTTTAAATGAAAACCCTACTGAAACAGAGGAGACAAGCCCTTTCTTGTAACGAACCAGCCAGCCTTTCCCTTGAAATAATGCAAGCGAGGCTGTTTTATAACTCTGAAGCTTTGCTTTCATGCTATTGTCATAAAAAATCTTTATAAGAAAATGGAATGAAGCCATAGATAGAATGAAGAAATAGAGAAGGTTCTGTATTGTATTTTACTGTAACGGCACCTGTGGCAAAAAACTTTTAAGGTGCTTTGCGTCTTGGTTCTGCGTGGTTGAAAGAACCTTACAAGTCCTGAAAGCTCTTTCCTTTTGCTTGATAATCAGCCATCCAGTCAATTTCTGCTGCTGCTTGAGCCATGAAAGCTGTTTTATTTTTCCTTTCATAGAGGAAAAATACAGTAGAGAGGAAGACACACTTTCTAGTTGCAGAAAACACTGGTTGACAAATTGCTTATCTGTTCTGCAAGATCACAGCTGACACACAGTTTTCTGGCTCCAAAAAGCAGAAACAGTTTCTGCAGTTCAATCTTTTGTTTCTAAAGTGTTTTGTGAATAGAAAATTCAGCCTCTATGTTCATTTTCTTCTTAAATTCAGAGGTGATGTCTATGGCTTAATAATAGGTAAAAATTTAAGCACTCTCTTTAGGACTTTATTAATAGAGACTGCTCTGGCATGAATGTATGGACTAAGGTTTTTAACAGCTAAAGTGCTAAAAGCTGTGAAGTTCTTCAGTTTTAATCTGATGAGTTTCATGAAAACAATGCCTATGTGAGATTGTAATGTGTTATATATTGGTACACTGGCTTTCTTTTGTGTTGAGCCAAAGCTGATCCATGTCTCTGTTTGTGGTGTTTTTTTTATTCCCTGCACAGTGGGCAGTGCTGACATGTGGACACTGCTTTTGTAATGAGTGTGTAGCTATCATCATTGAGCAGTACAGCGTGGGCACCCGCCGGAGCTCCATTAAATGTGCCATTTGCAGACAGACAACATCTCATAAAGAAATATCCTATGTCTTCACTGCAGAAACAGCAAATCAGGAGGATGACATTCCTGTGAAGGTACACTGTCTGTCTGAGATTGCAGCCCAAAATAGCTTATTGCATTTGGGCAGACTACTCTTCTATGTAGTTTTATAAGTAGGTTTAATTTATAGCAGGTTTACTTTTTGTTTTGGATGGAACATGATGGATTTGGGCTTTGTTACAATGTAAGCCATGTTTTTGCAACCATCCTATTTTCCTGTCAAGTGAAACTTTTTTTTGGATTGGTTTTAGTTAACAAGTCCTAATGCACATGTCCTGCATCTGAGTCTGGGCAATCCCAAGCACAAATCTATGATGGCTGATGACTATGGGTTGAGAGCAGCCCTGAGAAGGACTTGGGGGTATTGGCAGATAAGCTCAGCATAACCCAGCAGTGTGTGAGGGCAGCCCAGAAAGTTGAGTGCACCCTCAGCAAGTTTCAGATGACACCAAACTTGGGCAGGTGTTTCAGGTCTGCTCAAGAGCAGGAAAGTTCTGCAGAAGGACCTGGACAGGCTGGATCGATGGGCAGAGAGTAATTGTATGAGGTTTAACAAGACCAAGTGCTGGGTTCTACACTTGGGTCACAACAAGCCCCTGTACCACCCACAGAAGTGGTGGAGTAACCATCCCTGGAGGTGTTCAAAGAAGCATATAGATGTGGCAATTGGAAACAGGGTTTATTTGGCATGGTGGGGTTGGGTTCATGGTTGGACAAAATCCTAATAGTAGTGTTATTTTTATTGAGATTATACTGCTAATGTTAACTAAAATGTTATAATACAACTAAACATACCAATCATAGTTTTAATCTGGTTAGTGTCATTCAAAGTGGTAGTGAAATGTGCTGACAAAGTCTTCCAATGTAGCTGTGCCAGTCTACTTGAGACTTGTGGATATACTGGGGTTACTGGCCCCTGCCTGCAGTCAGTGTTGCTGTGCTCAGACTAGTTACATAAGCCTGCCTGGACAACTGGAGTTTCATTTTATCAGTAGATGCTTCCTAAGTCATTAGGTAAGGAGCAGTTGACAGCATGTGGCACCAGGGGGAGTAAACAAACTGTAGTTTTGAAGTGCTAGTTGTTAGGATTTCAGGTTGTGTGTGGTTGGTTTTCTAACAGATTATTTCCCCCCAAGATTTAGAGAGATCATAGAATCACAGAATGGCTCATCTTGGAAGGGACTTCAAAGATCATCTAATCCAACTTCCCTGCTGTGAGCAGGAATGCTTCTTGACTAGACCTGGTGGCTCAAAGCCTTGTGCAGTCTGGCCTTGAACATGTCTAGGGAAAGGGCATCCACAGCCTCTCTGGGTAACCTATTCCAGAGCCTCACCACCCTCCTACTGAAGAATTTCTTCCACCTAAACCTGTTCTCCTGCAGGTTAAAGCTGTTTCCTCTTGACCTAGCCCTGAACACTTGTAAAAAGTCCCTCTTCAGCCTTCCTGTAGTTTCCCTTCAAATATTGGAAGGCTGCTATAAGGTCCTGCAGAGCCTTCTCTTCTCCAGGCTGAACAACTCCAGTTTCCTCAGCCTGTCCTTGTAGCAGAGCTACTGCAGCCCCTGGATCATCCTCATGGCCCTCTTCTGGATCTGCTTCAACAGATCTATGTCCCTCCCTATGGTGGGGACATCAGAAGTGGATGCAGTACTCAATGTTAAGAAAACAATTTTAATAGTAAGAAAGTGACTAGCTGTATCTATGAGCGATAAGCCAACTTCTAACAATAACATTTCAAATGTTCCACCAATAAAATTAAAAATAAATAACTAAATTTCATTTAAAAAAATCCACAGGGGAAAGTGTCGTCCACTGTCCTGTGTACAGGTTTGTACTGTCATCTTGGAGTATTTCTGCACCAAAAACTATAGGCAAAAGAAAAATAAGAAGTCTGTGTGAATTTGCTTATCATCTTGCACAAGGCTCATGACAAATGAGCGCTTTGTGTTGTAGCTTCACTGCGCATACCATCAAAACAAGCAGCATCGTTAAAGATTTGCACCACATGTTGCTTTAAAAACAATTAACAAAAGATAACTAACTTTCTGTGGTTTCTGTAGCAGTCAAGGTTAAGGTTGACATCTGGTGGAGCATATAGATGACAATTGTGTGATTGATCAGTGTTTATATTTTTATCTCATCTTTCTCAGTTCTTCTGGTCTCTTTCAGTATTCTATACCTCTTCTCCTTCTGTTTTGTCATGTACTTCATGGTCCTGTTACACCAGCTCTAATCAACTTAATTTAGAATCATAGAAAATCCAAAAGTCATGCAGTCCAACCCCCTGTAGCGAGCAGGGACATCCTCAGCTAGATCAGGTTGCCCCAGAGCCTTGTCTAACCTCACCTTGAAGAGATCTCCTTTTGCCTTAGATACAGAAGGATTACTGAAATGGGAGTGTTTTATGCTGCAAGAGAGCTTACTGGCATTCTGGCATGTTTTGGGTTTGTAAAAGCTTCCACTGTCTGGCCAGTAATGCAGTAGGTATTGCCAGCCTGTCATATGAGACACAAACTGTTTGTTAAAAGGGTCATTCTGATTCTATGTGTGCTCTTACAGAATTAATTAGAACCAGCTAATCAGTGTATAAATACTCCTCTGGATGGTCAAGATAGCAGTGTTCAGTGCCAGCTCAGGCTGTGTGGGTAGCAGGTAACAGGTCTTTTTTCAAGACTGACTGAAAACCAAGAACTCATAATAGTCCTCCTACCTATTTGATCTCTTTCAAAATCCTGAGAACAACACTGAATTTTTGTGTGTGCTGCAAACCAAAGCTTTCATCAGTCTTGGTAGTAGTTTGGCTGCTAATAGTGTAAGTGGAGGGTTGGAGAACTTTGCACGCTTAGTTATTTTAAAAATAGAAAAAAAGATTTTGAATTACTTAGATGATTCTTTTCCTCCCCATAGTCCCTCAGACTGAGTTTGTATGAAGTCACCTTTGTAGCCCCACAGCCAAGTGGCTGAAGTTACTATCTCTTTTAGCAGAGAAAAGATAGAACCTAGGGTAAGGTCTAGACTGTGAGTGTGTCATTTGTCCTCGCAAATCATACCACCTCCTGACAGAAGCATTTTGCATAGTCAGTCTGGCTCTTGGAAGCAGTGTCTGCCAGGTACAGCAGAGATGCCATGGAAAAAGCTCCTTTATTTCCAGCTGTATGACACAGTCACTGTGGAAGACCCTTGGAAATAAGGCGGTATTGCTGCTTATTAGAGCTCTTGGCAAAACCCTCTGCAGAAAGCCTTTTGGTGTATTCCTGGAGCATTCATTTAGTTGTATAACATAGGAGTGATCAAGCAGCAAAGAACCAGCTCCCAGCTAGTGCTTGAGCTGATGACATCCTTTCCCAGCAATTTTGCAAGCAGCATGACTGCAGTGAATTTGATCTTTCATTGTAGCGAGCCAACAGAGTTAATTCAATTTTCAGAGGACAGGTGCAAACAGAAATAAAACAGTATTTGTCCAGCTGAAACTAGCACAGCTTGAAATTACTCTGCATGTTGGAACGAGTAAGGAATTAAGAACTTTTTTTTTTTAAAAGAGGTACATTTGCTGTAATGGAAAGTAAGGGCTGAAGGAAATACAGAGAGGTAGTAAAGAACTCTTTCTCAAAATCATTTTGCTGATGTAAGGGGAAAGGGGAGGACTGGCCGAGAAGCAGATTGTCGTGTTGGATTCATTAAGCACA
This sequence comes from Upupa epops, assembly GCA_013397515.1. NCBI lineage: Eukaryota > Metazoa > Chordata > Aves > Bucerotiformes > Upupidae > Upupa > Upupa epops. The sequence continues at coordinate 37,510 of VZRI01003058.1, forward strand.
AGACACTTAAGAATGCATAACCCTTCAAGAATTAATTATATTAACCAGTTATTACTATTTTAAATAATATTTACAAACCTCATAGTCCTGAGCCTGTTAGATGTTGCCAGAGTGACAAACAGAAATAACATTCAGGTAGGTTGTGTTTTTTCCACTAGCCTTCAAGAGGTTTGAGGAGAGGGAAATTTAAATCTGCATTTGGAAGATTCTTTAAATTTAAACCTCAGAAGCCCTGACTGGACTGTTTGATGTGACTACCCTGCTTTGTCTGTCCATTCTGCCTCATGCCCAGCTGGGTGGGTGTAGTTATGTGGAACTTACACAGTGGTGTAACTCACCACTGATCCTACAACACTGGATTGTAAGAGAGGTATGACAGCAGTTCAGTGTGACCTGTGTTTCCTCCAAGATATGTGAGAGTCCTCGTACAACACTGTTAAACAAAGCCATGAATGTGGAAGGAGTTATCAATATCCTGCTTTACTAATGCTCTTCTTTGACTTTTCAAAGGGAAGTCACTCTACCAAAGTGGAAGCTGTGGTCCGAACACTGAAGAGAATTCAATTTAAAGATCCAGGGGCTAAATCCTTAGTTTTCTCCACGGTATTAATCCCTGTTTTCTGTCTGTTTCTGCATGTGCATGAGTTTAGAGCAGTCATAATATATTCAGGAATTAGTTTGGCTACCAAAAAGTTGACTCACTCACGTTGAGAATTTATGGGGCAGTTCATGTAACTGGGACACGAACAATGATCTTAGTCAACAGATGTAAAAGCTGGCTTCTTTAAAGGGCAAACTCTTATTAGATTTATATGGGAGCACTAGAAATTTAGATATTTTTAAATGTAATGGCCAGATACATTTGATCTATTGTAAAACTGCTTTCATGATGCTTACTTCTTTCATGAAGCAACTTCTTTTATTGAAGGAGTGTTTCTTTATTTTTTTAATTTAGATCAATGAAAAACTCAGTTGTGGTTATGCAAATCTTGTTTTATTTTACTTCCCCCAATCCCCTTTTTGTTTAAAATTACAAATGCTAGTATTTGAAAGGCCTTTTATCTGCTCTTGCTTACAGAAGTAAATTAGTGTATTTTAGTTGTCATTGCTGTTTGTAATGTTGAGTTACTTACATTGTGTTTCCTGTTTGTTTTGTTGGTGTTTTTTACAGTGGCAAGATGTGTTGGACATAATTTCCAAAGCTTTATATGACAACAACATGATTTTTTCTCAGATCAATGGAATTAATAAATTTCAGGTACATCTTTTTTTTATAATTATTTTGATCCTTTTACTTCATTGCTTCATTTGAGAAACAGAAAGATCAGCAAATATGTTTGTCTGAAGCTCTGATCTCTAAGCCATTCATTCTAAAAAGTCACAGTTACAAAAAGCCATGGCTGTAAAAGATCACAGAATTACTGAGGCTGGAAAAGACCTCTGAGGTCTTCAAGTCCAGCCTATGACCTAACATCACCACAAAGATGAGACACTGATCAGTGTTACAAGTTTTTGCCTTCTAATAGCTATCAAGTATCTCTTCTGGGCTGACAGGTCTTCATAGACTAGCTTAGGGTAGTACAGACCTCACAGATCGTCTAATCCAGCCTCTCTGCCATGAGCAGGGATGCTTCTTGACTGGACCTGGTAGCTCAAAGCCTCATCCAACCTGGCCTTGAACATCTCCAGGGAGGGGGCATCCACAACCTCTCTGGGTAACCTATTCCAGAGCCTCACCTCCCTTCTACTGAAGAATTTCTTCCTAAATTCCCATATAAACGTACTCTCCTGCAATTTAAAGCTGTTTCTCCTTGTCCTAGCACTGAACACTCGTCCCTCTTGTAATTTCCCTTCCTGTAGTTTCCCTTCAAACACCAAAAGGCAACATGCTATAAGGTTTTAGACCAGTTAGGCTGCAAGGTTGTCACTCAGCCTGTAGAACCTACTATAATTTCTTGAAGATATAGAGCTCTCCCCCTCTTTTTCATTGAGATACTTCTGTCACACTGTTGTGATGGGTTGGTTTTGTGGTTTTATTTAGGAAAATCTCTCTGCTTTTAAATATGATCCCAACATTAATATTTTGCTGCTGCCTCTTCACACTGGCTCCAACGGACTAAACATCATTGAAGCAACTCATGTTCTGCTTGTGGAACCCATTCTGAACCCTGCACATGAGTTACAGGCTATTGGACGAGTACATCGGATTGGCCAAACAAAGTAAGAATTACAGCTGCGTTTAGATATGGTCCTGGGTAGAAGTGTAATCAGAACAGAGTTACAGAATCACATAAAATTGAGGCTGAAAAAGACCTCAGGTGTGACCTGACACCACAACATCAGCAATAGATCTTGTTTATTCAATTTCTCCAGTTTGGAGATAAAACTATTAATAGGAATCCTTTTAAAAGTATCATATAAGGGCCAAAACAATTACAATAATATTTAAACAGCTGGCTGGCAATACACAACATGCGTTTTGGGTGTTTGCAGGCACAGCCCTTCTCAATTGCTTTGAGAGGCTCATTCTGTCTGATCAATCCCAGTTCCAGAGCAGAAGCTACATAACTTGATGGGCTGTTTATTTTCGGGGGTGGAGGGGGGAGAGTTGTTTGGGTGCTTTGTTTTCAAAAAGAAAATTATAGTAGACACTTCTTAGAACTGATTAGCTTTTCAATCACCCTCAGCTAAATCTTTCTGAAGACATTCATGAATTTCCATACCTTTTGTAGATTTGAGTGGCTAAAACCAAATACCTAACAAAGCTTTTGGAAAGCTTATCCTGCAGGGATGTGATGTAGATGTTTTTCCTTAGGTTTCATATCACTTGAAAAAAATAACCATGTACATGAAGAGGAAAATGACTGGAATCAATTCTGGAATGATAATATTCTAGAATAATAAACAGTGGGATTTGTGTTCTCGAGCTGGAGGGCACAAAAGGCCATGTATGTGAAAGAATGTTTGTGAGCTGGTGGATGTTTGAGTGTGTTGGTAAATATTTGGCATGAGCTGTGAGGGCACACGAACAATTGCAGCAGCCTGTATTGTAGTTGTACATGATGCTGGCACAGAAGGTCCGATAAACAGCTTGCAATGACAACAGCAAGAATGGGTTCTGTTCTTAAGAGTAAGATGCCAGCAAGGGCTGTTTTCAAGGACAGTGAGTAGAAGGCAATCTGTTTGACTTCACAGGTGCAGCTATCACTGATTCAGTTGAACTCTTACTCTCTTCTTTTGGGTAGACTTTTGCCTATGAATCACAAAGTATTCCTCCTGCTCTTCTGTGTCATGTCACTGATGAGATTTTATAAAAGCCAGGCATGCACTTGTAAGGGTTCATATCTTGAAGAGAGGTTTATATTGGAGACCCTCTCCTGATTTTTGACCTCTGTCTTTGGAACAAACTCCTTTCCATTTCCCTTCCTTGTGTCTGGCATTTCTTATGTTTTAATTATAGCAGATTTTAGTCTGTCAATGGGACTTTGGTTTGTTTATTGGTATTTGTAATTTCAGGTTTACTGGTGGATACAGTTCCATGTTTACTGACTTCAGTCACTGTATAGTTTCACCATCTTCAAGAAGAATACTGTTAAAGCTCTGGAAATGATCTTTCATTATCTGTCACCCTGAGCTCTGTCTCTTGGACTGGCTTGGGGCAGTGCAGCATAAACACTGTGGGCCAAGTCCTTTCTCTAAACAGCGGGTTAGGCGCTCTTTGATAGTCAAGCAGGGACACAGAAACAGAACTTTGCCCAGCATCTCCTGTAGGATAAGAAACTTCTTTACTGTGAGCGTGACAGAGCTCTGGCACAGGCTGTCCAGAGATGTTGTGGAGTCTCCTTACCTGGAGATGTTCAAAACCAGCCTGGATGCATTCCCATGTGACCTGTTCTAGGTGGTCCTACTCTGGATCTACTTAACTTAATCTCTTTTCTTTTTTGAAATCACATCCAGGCCCACCATTGTTCATAGATTCCTGATAAAGGCAACAATAGAAGAGAGAATGCAGACTATGCTGAAAACTGTAGATAGAAGGTATGTGTTGATTTATTTTTAAATCATCATTGACATGAAAAAGTTATTCTCAACTGTGCTTTTATTACTACAGTTACACAGAGCTGCCTTAAACTTCACATGTTCCACTTCAGATTGTTTTATTTGACAAATAAAGGATTTAAGACTTGAAAAATGAATGTATTAAGCTGGTTCCAGTCACTTAAAGCTTAAGATACTTTAATTCTCTGCACAGTATTTGGTTATTTTGTGTATTTTATTTCATTAAAGCCCATTTCATTAAGATAACAAGATTAGAGTGGTGACCTCATTAACGTCTATAATATGTGAGGGGTGGGTGTCGGGAGGAAGGAGTCAGGCTCTTCTCAGTGTCATCTCATGACAGCACAAGAGGCAGTGGGTTCCAGCTGGAACAGAGGAGGTTCCATATCAATATCAGAAGTAACTTCTTCCCAGCGAGGGTAATGGAGCACTGGAACTGGCTGCCCAGGTTGTGGAATCTCCTTCTCTAGAGATGTTCAAGATCTGCCTGGATGTGTTCCTGTGCAACTTGGTCTAGGTGATCCTGCTGTGGCAGGGGAATTGGACTAGATGATCTTTCGAGGTCCCTTCAGATCCCTAATGATTCTATGGTTATTCTTAAAAACAAAAAGAGGTCTTCCATTTTGGTTGTTTTGCTGTTGCAAGTGATGAGAGTGAATATTTGCAAGTGTACGTCTTCGCCTTTTTAATGAAAGATTTCAGCTTTAACTGTGAAAAGTTAATCAGTTGCCATATCTGTAAAGTAGCACTTCTTTCGCCTGTAGAGGCTAGTGTTTTGAAAGTAATAGCAAACAATATGTTCGAGGTTGTTGAGATGCTGGAAGGAAGTTGTGGCTGCCCCATCCCTGGAAGTGTTCACAGAGAGGCTGGATGTGGCCCTGAGTAACCTGGTCTAGTGAAGGTGTCCCTGCCTATGCAGGGGGGTTGGAACTGGATGATCTTTGGCCAGGGTTGGAAGGGAACCTTATTCTATGATCCAATGAAGTCAATCCTTTAAATGTTAAGAGAGCAAAGTGGATTTATCCCATGTTCTGCTGCCACTGCAGTTTTTGGAGCTGACCACTGTTAGAGATGGTAGAAAGACTTTTTATCTTACTCTGAATGTGCAAGAGGAGTAACTGATGGGTATGTGTTTCTCCCTGATAGAAACTGTGTTCTCCTGCTGAGCATCAGAGCTGAGCAGCTGTTGGACTTTGAACCATGTGTTCTGCCTTCAGTTCAAACAGCGTGTTATTTAAGCTGATTCCTCCCCTAATATCTTCAATCAACTTTTTCCCACAGCCACACCAGCTCTTCCATGAAACAGTCGGAAGCCTCAGTCCTGACGGTGGCGGATTTGGCTGACCTTTTCACAGAGGAAACTGAAGAACTTGAGTAAAAACATTGGGTTTGACCTAATGGAATCAGAAGCACCTGACCTGATAAGCACCAGTGTATAAATCACACCATCCACCCTTTAAATACCACCTAACATTTACTGTAACGGAGCTATTGGAAAGGGAAAAGTTGGTAATTGTGATGGTTCTATGCTTGGTGAAGTTCTAGCAGCCCACACTTCAGATAGCACTGTAGAAAACTTGCACTTTGCACATTATACAGAAACACCTTCCCAAAGAGCATCTGAGCTGGATGCTGGAACCAAGGTCTTGGCCCTTTTGTTGAGAGGGTTTTTACCATCAGGCTTGAGCAGCAGCAGCTTGTTCTGAGAGTAAAACGGTGTGGGTGTTTGGGTGGGAAAAGGAAGCATTAAAACACAGATCTAATTTTTTTTACTGTACAAAGAATTGTTAGAAAGAACGCCTGTAAATTAATATTCTTCTAGAAAGGGCTTGTTAGCATTTAATGCAGAGTTACTGACCAGCTTTGTGATAACACTTCAAATGACTGATCTTTACTAACAGTTTGGGTATTTGTATTAGGCTTTTAGATATTCACGAAGGCTCGTGGCAGGTAAAATGTCAGTGTCTATATTTCCTGGACAACGCTGATCATTAAGTTATGTTTTTAATGTGTCTTGGTCTAGTAATCACTTAAATGCTTAAATGAAAACATGTACAGTGACTAATTTAATGCTTTGTTTTAAAGGAAAAAGCAATGCATTTGTTACAGAGTTTATTAAAAACTAATTGGTTAAGCTGCTGACCAGTTTGTGATCCTTGGGAGCCCAAGTACATCCTCTTGTCCTGAATTTTTCACCTGACTCTCCCCCTCACAGCTGCAGCAGTCTAGAACGCTCAAAACAGATTATAGATAATAGGTATCTAGTCTAACTCGGACGGGCAGTAGAGTGAGATGAAACTTACATGAAACTTCATTCATCGATACGCAAGATCACTCTGCCCGTCTCCATGGACAGAAGGTGTTTTATGAAACAATTCCAGCTCATTTTTAGATTGCTGATCTTAGGCAAACTCAGTTGTACACCTTTTGGCAGGAGTTACGGAGGCACAGTTACGTAGCGTCATTTCTGAAGGTATTGCAGCAGCAAGCTCTGACACCCGGTCCGGGTTAAACACAGCGTTTTGTTCAGGGACTGGGCAAATGAATCTGCAGCAGGCTGCTTCCCTGCCCCGATGCTTCTGCAGACAGCAGGGTTTGTATGTAACTGAGGTTGAAGTTAAAACCGGTTCTTTAACAAATCTCACCTTAGAATTTTTAGTGTAATCATGAATATACGATAGATTTGCCACCTAGTTACTGAACTGCTGGACTTCTCTTTTCAGACTCAGGCTACCTTTGAGTTGCACCATGGGACCTGGCTGCAGAGCTGTCAAGTTTTGTCCTGCTGACAGCAAACATGACTAGAATTTACAGGAGCAGTACTGTTTCAACCCCTGGTGCATCTGTATGGTCTGTGTTCTTGCTGGACTTCCTGGATACTGTGTTCCAAAGGCTGAGTAAATTTACAGGTAGATGGCAATGTGGTTTTATCTCCTGTATTTGTCATGTGGATTGGACACGTTTATACCTTTTGGGTTGGAGTTTGCTGGGGTTTTTTGCAGGTTACAGTTAGCAGCAAGGGAAAGAGACTACACAGACTGTCTTAAAAATAAGATTAATCAAATAGTTTGCACAGAGACTGTGATATCTCCATCCTTGAATATATTGAGAACTCACATGACCCAGAGCAACCTGATTCAGCTTCAGGGTTGGTCCTGTGGTTGCGTTGGACCAGGTGACCTCCATGGATCCCTTCCAGCCCAATTGTTCTACAGTGTGCTGTAGATCATGCTCTACAGGTGCTCCAGGAACTCTAAGGGCAGCAACATTCCGGTTTACACATCATCCGTGTTAATATTGTACAGTGTGACTGGGCTGAACAAGGAGCTGCTGTTGACTCTGAAAAATGAAGTGTCCACATTAAAATCACAGAATGTTAGGGACTGAAAAGGACCTCAAAAGATCATTCAGCCCAATCCCTCTGCCAGAGCAGAATATCCAGTCACACAGGAACATGTCCAGGTGGGTTTTAAACATCTCCAGAGAAGGAGACTCCACAACCCTCTGGGCAGCCCCTTCCAGTGCTGTCACCCTCACCAGGAAGAAGTTTATTCTTGTATCTATGTGGAACCTCCTGTGTTTCAGCTGACACCTGCTGCCCCTTGCCTGTCATTGTATGACACTGAGTAGAGCCCAGCTCCCTCCTCCTGTCCTTCCTCCTGACACCCACCCTTTCCATATTGATCAACATTAATGAGGTCACCCCTCAGTCTGCTTTTTTCCAAGCTAAAGACACACAGCTCCTTCAGCCTTTCCTCATCAGGGAGATGCTCCACTGAAAGCACAGAGTGTTTGCATTCACAGCTCCCATTTCAAGTAATTAGATGTGGGAATAACAGTCGTCAGTGAATGTGAGGACAGCAAAGCAAAGTGAAGAGAATCTGCTAGGAGAGGTTTCCCAAGCTCTGAGTTTTTCGCCTCCTTATACAAAGATGATGTCTTCATTGTTTATTTACAGCATTGTGGCCTTTGGGTTCCTAACCGAGAACACAGCTTCTCCTCAAGTCCTTAGTGCGGGTTGACTGGGATTTATTCTCACCTAAGAGCATGGAGTGCCTGAGAGCTTGTTCTAGGCCCTCTCCTGAGTGCCCTGGAACGCCAGGATCCTGGAAGGCACTTCAGGTGCAGTATTAAATGTCTACACTGACTGTGTTAAAGGACCTCGTGGGACTGGAAGGTTGAACCCTTCATGTTACAGAGGGCAAAGGCAGGGACTGGGAAAGGGAAGATCCCCTCACTGTAGATGAAGAGCAGGTTCAAGACGACCTAAAAAATATAAAGGTGAACAAGTCCATGGGGCCAAGTGGGATTCACCCACAGCTCCTGGAAGAGCTGGTGCATGAGCCGTCAGTGTGTGCTTGCAGCCCAGAAAGCCAACTGTGTCCTGTGCTGCAGCAAAAGAAGCAGTGACAGGTGTTGAGGAAAGTGATTCTCCCCCTCTGCTCTGCACTTGTGAGACTCCACTGGGAGTACTGTGTCCAGTTCTGGAGTTCCCAATGTAAGAAGGACAGAGAGCTCCTGCAACAGGTCCAGAAGAGAGCAACTCAAATGATCAAAGGGCTGGAGCACCTCCCTTATGAGGACAGGCTGAGCAAGTTGGGGTTGTTCAGTCTGGAGAGGAGGAGGCTCCCAGGTGACCTTCGAGCAGCTTCCCAATAGCTGTGAGGGACTACAAGAAAGCTGGGAGATGGCTTTTGGCATGTGTGCATAGCAACGCATGATAAGGGGAAAGGGTTACAGACTTGAAGAGGGGAGACTGAGGTTGGACATGAGGAAACAATTCTTTCCTGTGAGGATGCTGAGATGCCCAAGGAAGCTGTGGCTGCCCCTTCCCTGGCAGTGTTGAAGGCCAGGCTGGATGGGGCCCTGAGTAACCTGATCTAGTGAAGGTGTCACTGCCTCTTCAGGGGGGTTGGAACTGGATGATCTTTGAGGTCCCTTCCAACCCTGGCCATTCTGTGATTCTATGAATACACAGCAGCACTTGAAATAATTTCCACGAAGGACATAAATCTGTAAGGACTCGGCGGCAGAGTTTGCATATTATTTGTATGAACATGCCCACAGCCGTGTACCAGAACCACACATGTTCTCCTCCTAAAATATGTAAACATGATTTGAATTGACAATATTCTTTAACCAGTGAAATCAGCCCCTTTAAAAATGAGGCTCCAACAGCTTCCAAACAACTCAGTGCCAATTGTTCATCTCTTGCTTGACAAAGAGTGTTGGGAGTTTTGTGATTGTGCTTGGTGAGGATTTCAGGGCAGGATTTCCTGCTGTATAGAAAAGTTCAGGGCCTTGTAGAACACAGATCTTATCTTAATAAGGGCTCTGTAGAAGCTGGATGCAAGTAGTAGAATTTATTATTGTTATTGTTATTACTGAGGCTGGAAAAGACTTCTGGGACCATCCAGCCCAGGCCATGACCTAACATCGCCACATCAGCCAGACCAGGGCACTAAGGAACACGGTCAGTCAGGCCTTCAACACCTCCAGGGATGGCGCCTCTGCCATTACCCTGGGCAGTCCGTTCCAGACTCTGATCACCCTTTCCATGAGGAAGGGCTTCCTAACATCCAACCTAACCCTCCCCTGGCACAGCTTCAAGCCCTGCCCTCTCATCCTGGCGCTTGTTGCCTGGCCCCACCTCACTACAACCTCCCTTCAGGGAGGTGGATCAAGGGAGGTCACTCCTGAGTCTTCTCAGTGCTAAGCACCCCCAGCTCCCTCAGCCTCTCCTCATCAGACTTTCCCTCCAGTCCCTTCCCCAGTCTTGTTGCTCCTCTGGACCTGCTCCAGCCCCTCAATCTGGGAGTCCCCCAGGCATCAGTGCTGGGTCTTGTCCTGTTCAACATCTTTATCAATGACCTTGAGAACAGAACAGTCTTCTCAGCAAGTTTGCTGGTGCAAATGATGATGGACAGACGGGATTGCTGGGCAAAAAGGAACCTAATGAGGCTGAACAAGAATAACTGCAGAATCCTGCACCTGGGCAGGAACAACAAAATGCACCAGTACAGGCGGGGAGGAGATCTGCTAGAAAGCAGCTCTGTGGAGAAGGACCTTGGAGTCCTGGTAGACACAAGTTCTCCATGGGACAGAACTGTGTGCTTGTGGCCAGCAAGGCCAGTGGAAGCCTGGGGTGTATGAAGAAAAGTGTTGAGGGCTGTTCTCTTCCCCCTCTATTCTGCCCTAGTATGACCTCACTTAGAGTATTACATCCAGTTCTGGGCTCCCCAGTTTAAGAGGGACAGAGATCTACTGGAGGGCTGTGAGGATGCTGATGAAGGGACTGGAACAGCTCCCTTATGAGGAAAGACTGAGAGGCCTGGGGCTTTTTAGTCTGAGGAGGGGAAGACTGAGGGGGGATCTCAGTAATGTCTATTAATTTTGTGAAGGCTGGGTGTCAATAAGGCAGCAGCAATCTTTCACTTGTGCCCTGGGATAGGATGAGGGGCAATGGATTCCAGCTCGAGCACAGGGCATTCCACCTCAGCATGAGGAAGAATTTTTTTACTATGAAGGTTACAGAGTGCTGGAACAGACTGCCCAGAGAGGTTGCGGGGTCTCCTTCTCTGGAGACGTTCCAGCCTGTCTGGATGCATTTCCAAGTGATCTACCCTGGTTCTGGTCATGCTCTGGCAGGGGGGTTGGACTCATCGATCTTTGCTGGTCCCTTCCAACCCCTGACACTCTGTGGTTCAGTGATTATATTTTACATGCTGCATTTTCAGTCTCCTGCTGTGACTCTTCTTCTTTCCCTGCTGTCCTGCATGCAGATGCAGGGTTGTGTTCTCCACTGCCGGCTTTGAAGCGACGTTAGAGCAAATGGTGAGGGATCAGGGGGCACATCTGATTGAGATGATGCGTACCTACTCATAAGTCACCAAGCTGGAAGCTTATTTGACTAGTGTGAAAGTCAACCCATACACTTCGCTGTCATTTCCAAATACTACTTTTTGGGACTGGGAATGGCTCTGCTAGTTCACTTCTGGCAACCCAGATCTTTTGAATGGCAAACCTCAGCTGTAACAGAGCCGTTTCCCTCCTTACGTTTGTTACCATAAGGGCAGTCTGCTGCTCACAGGAGGCCATTTGCTCACAAAATGGCAAATGATGCCAGTTCTCCCTTCCCCCTGCAGAGTTATTCGCATTTGTAATGCAGGAATGGGTTCAGCGGCTGTAAGCAGTGAAACAGGGATGAGGAGATGGGGTGAACATTTGAGGGATAGTTGTGAAATCTTCCTCTGGGTGCCCTTGTGCTCTCCTTCTAGCAGGAGGAATGAGTTACCGGCACGAGCGATGAGTAAAGAAGAGTGAGGGTAACCCCCTCCGAGGGACAATACAACGGCACTGTCTTGTGTGCTCATGATTGTAGTAGTTTCCTCACGGAAGTCCTGGCCGGGCTTTGAGCATGTGGGGGTACCGACCAGTCTTCCCCCTGTGATCCATGTCCTCAAGGGCACCTGAGGGAAGTCAGAGGGCTCCCTGACCAAACCTGTGCTGTGGAATTAGGAAGGATAACAGCTCAAACTCGTGAGACCAATTTGTCCCAGAAAGGTGTTTAAAGTTTGCTTAAGGACAGGTAATTCATCGCTCCTGCTGCCAGTCCTCCAGTGTCTCTGAAGGGGCTTTGTAATTGCCCCTGGGAGAATTTTGCACCCAACAAATTTCTACATCAGCAGAAGGGGATGAAAGGCCAGCCCAGCCCTATGGTGCAGGGAATCGCAGCGCTGGGAAGTGCCACCAAAGGTTTGAGCTTTCTATGGCAGAAGGTATTTCTGAAGAATCTGGGAATCTCCTCTTTTGTGTTCAATAATCGCTGGGCATCTTGTAGGAACAGATCTTCTGGTGAATTTCCTCAGTGCTGAGCAGATGCTTCCTTCTGCGTCAGCCACCACAGTGTGAAAGGACTTCTCTGTTGTCCCTGGGGAGTGGGTGTTTCTGGTTTTAACCAGTTAGGTGCCTCTGAATCATTTGCAGCTCCTGTTCAAAGCCTCTGCACTAGAGGAGGGTTACGCTGGATGTTAGGAGGCTGCCCAGGACAGTGGTGGAGTCCCCATCCCTGGAGGTGTTGAAGGACAGACTGGACAGGGCCCTTAGTGCCCTGGTCTGGCCAACGTGGTGCTGTTAGGCTGGGCTGGACGAGCTCAGAGGGCTTTTCCAGCCTCAATAATTCTGTGTTTCTGGGAATTTGAGTTTCTGCTGCTCAGTATGGAAATGGCTTGTCTGATAGCTGTTCCCAGTTAAACTGCATACATCTGTGGGAATGCTCGCTCCTGTGTGCACTGTTACTCAAAAGTACAACTGCAGGCTGTGCAGAAGCCCAGGGAGCCACAGTTACTCTTTTCAGTGTAGTTGGATAAATCCAGCTCCAAAACTGCTGCCTTTGGGGGAACAGCTGATGCTTCACTGTAGTCTCCTGTTCCACAGAGACTGGACCTGTGACAGCTCCTCAAAAAAGTCATCTGTCAGCTCAGCTGCATCTTATTTTCCTTCCTAGAACTGTAAATCAGTCCTGGTCAATCCCCACATGTGCAGAACAATCCTGAAGAGCGTGTTATATTTAGGTGATCTCTTTGGCCTACTGCTGCAGCCCCTGCTTCTGCAGTCCACGCACCATAGTCCATGCTTCTAATTCAAAATGAAATTTCAAAAATGAACAAAAAATGAATAATCTGCTCAGTTCGTTCTGCTTTGAGCCTAAAGAGGGAGGAAAATAGCTGCGATGTGTAAGGAATTGAAAGAATTGTCTCAAGAGTGTTGATATAAAATCACAGCATCCAGGTACTGCTGGTCCAAGGCCTCAGGATGACACCCCGCTGAGCACTGCCTCTGCAAGTTCAGAATTGGCTGTATATAGATGGGGGGACAAAAATCTTCCAGAGCTTACCAGAGCCTGCGAGGAACTGCACAGAGCATGAGCCACCTAAGCAAGAGGTGGGATTAAAAGAGCAAGATCAGCAGAGGCGAGCGGGATTTTGGAGATGGGAGACTTTAGAGATGGGGAACTTCAGGGACCGCAGACTTTGGCACGGTGGCTTCCAGCGGAGAGTGGAGAGGATATCACCCGTCACCCTCCCCACCTGTGGGACTCAGGAACCTTGGAGATAGAAGCATGACGAGCTCACAGTGATGGTGAATATTGCAATCTTTCTCTCTCGCCCTCTCCCCCTCCTCCTTTCCCCTTTTTCCCTCTCTCTTTTCCTCCTCACACAGTTCATTGTGGTTCTGTTCCTTTTGATAGAAACAGATCAGTTGGCACTTGACTCCATTTTGACTCTTAATTCTGTTCTCTGAGATTGTGTGAATCCCGTGGCAACCTGCTTGGGTTGGGATTGTTGCCCAGCAGGGGATGGATCACAACAGTACACTTGAAAAACCCAAAGCCTAAATCTAGACGAACATTTTCTATCAATTTAAATGCGGGGTTGGACTTGATGACCTCTGGAGGTCCCTTCCAACCCCTAATGATCTGTAGATCTGTGTGTAAATGGTTTGTGGACCAGTTTCACAGGAAGAGATGTCCTGCAACCAAAGCTCACAGGAGCTGCAAAGGACATAAAGGCTATGGAAGAACTTGCCCAAAGCAAGGAGGTGAGAGCCCTGTCTGACAAGAGGCCACACATGCCCACCTGAGCACACTGTACTGCACAGCGCTGCAGTGTGGGAGCCATTCAGCACAACCTGTGGTGCGTGGTGCCCACTGGCACACAATGGGGTACTGTGCCTGCTGGTACTGTGCTACTGTATGTTGAGGCAACTCCACAAAGGCCCTTAGGACTTCTGGGTTGTTCCTTGCAACCCCCTCTCTGTTGCACAGTGTCCTGAGCAGGCAGAGTAAGACTGTCACTCGTGTCCCCCATGAGTGGGGGCAGCTATCAAGCTCTGGGCAGTCAGTCACCCTTGAGAGACGCTAGTTCTAGCTATAAAGTGTGATCCTGGAAAAAGCAGCCCAGCTCGTAACAGACCAGAGCACTTTATGACCCAGTTTGCTGAAATGCTGGTGCAGGTGATGACAGCCTTTCTGTCCGAGGGCAGCACACCCACCAGAAGCACTGCCTGCATTGAGCAGGGCTTCTGCAGGGCTGTTGCGTTCTGGACTAAGCAAAGTGNGAAGGATTTCAGTGGAATTCACCTGGAAACTCCCATACTGATGTATACTGATGAGGGTGACAGAAGATCTGCTTGGTTTTGGACCTTTGCTGGCCAGGCTGTGGGCAGGTGGGGATGTGGCCGAAGGGCTCATACTATGAATGTTGAAACTGAAGAGGACAAAGATCTTCACAGATGTATTGGAAACTTCATTTTGTGGATGATCTGCTTGACCTCTCTGTATATCCAGGTTGGATGGGGCTCTGGGCTACCTGGTCTAGTGGGAGATGGCACTGCATGGCAAGGGGGTTGCAACTAGATGATCTTTGAGGTCCCTTCCAACCTGAACCGCTCTGTGATTCATTAAGATTCATTAAGGCTGAGAAGGAACCTGAGCAGTGTGACGATTCCACATCCCACTGCAGGGAGCCCTTGGCTTGAGGGAATGTGGATGCACTGGTGATAACAGGAAGCTGTAATCCTCATCCAAGGAGGTGGAGAACAGGTCAAGGTGAAGTTAGAACCACGAGAAAAGTGGAAGCACAAGAGTGATGCCATGGAGGGCAGCTTTTTCCTGCACACAGAAAATACTGCTACATCTAGTTCTCTCTAGCTTAGCTCTCTGTGACATCCTGAATAAAGAATGCACTGCGTTAATAGAGCAAAAGTTGTTGGTGTCCATGTGGGGAGGGAAAAAGGAAAGTCAGGACTTCTGACAGAGCTAAAAGCTAAACAGAAGCCACAGCTGGAGAGAAAGGTCAGAAGTGGTGTCAGTGTGCTGCTGCTGGCTATTTCCAAAGATCTTTGAACAAGTCTGTTGCTTTGGGTACATGTTGTTTCCGCGTCTGGGGACCTGTTTTGCCTTCAATCAGTCCACACAGATCAGGAGCTTTGCTGAGCTTTTCTGTGCTCCTGCCAGGGCAATGGAGAGTAAAGCCTGGCTCTGGTTACACCCAGCCAGAGCAAGCTGCAGCTTGCCTTATCCATGGCAGAGCTGTTGCCTTCACGAGGTTGTTCATGAGCTGGGACATCTGGATTTGGTACAGTAATAATGCAGGGATGTTGCTGTAAACACTGGGATGTTTACAGAAATGAGAGACCAGTCAGACCTCTGCTAACTATTTAACGGGAGTGTAGGGTTTCTTCCAAGAAAAATATCTGAGCCCTCTAGGGCAGCATCTGCTCCCGGGATTCTGCTCTGCCGGAAAATCTACTTTCAGGAAGATCAAAGTTAGCTTCCCTGGTGCCTGCAGAAAACGGTCAGCTTGAGTATTCCCTTAAGTGCCAATAAACTGTGCTGAGTGCTGAGCAGCTGTCACACCTTGGGAGCTCCAGCCTCAGGCTACCCCAAGCCAGGACATCACTTGATAACTAGCTGCTCAGCCTGTGTTCCAAGAGAACAGTAAGTAAGATACTATGAAAACTGATGATGAAGACGATGGCTACTCAGAAAGTCAGATGCATTGTGTGCTTCCTCATTCAGACCCCTTCTTAAATACAACTCATCCAGTCGAAGCAGAAACTGATCCAGCCTTGTTTTTGAGGTAGAAAACCAGGCAGCTCACGCTCACTTCAGCGTGTAAATTCAAAGCCAACAGTCACTGTGACAGTCTGGAAGTCATAAAACCCTTCAAGGGCCACTTCAGTTGCAGGTTATAAACTGTCTGCAAAGTGGCAGAAGTGTCTGCAGCTCTCGGAGCCAGAGGTTAGCTGGCAGGCAGATGAAACTGCTGCTGCTGAGGGGGGGATTAACCAACTGTGGTTTATGTGGACTGGTAAAGTTCATGCTGAGCTGGTGACTCGGGGGTAAGCTGGGAGCTGGGTCCCTCGCTGTGCAAGCCCTGCAAATAGAAGAATTAATATTCTCCTCATTTTGCAAAATACCAGAGGTTTTATAAGCAACTGTATAGAAAACACAAGGCTTTCCTCACCCTGGTCAGCTGGGCTGAAATGGTCCCTGGAATGATGGCCTTCATGGGATCTTAGCACCACCTCTGGACCTGAATCACACCTCCAGCTCTCTCTACCATCTACGGGAGAAGGGAAGATGATGGTGCCTGCTGATGCTGTTCTCAGCCACCACAGCAGCATGATTTCACTTGACTGAGAACTAAGCCCCAGTGGATGAGTCACATTCAACTAAAAACTCTCCTGTGGCTGAAGCGCATCTCTCACATCACCATCTAGATTTGCCATCACAGCAATGTGGAGCTGAGTATCACAGAATCATAGAACCCCCTGCCATGGGCAGTGACACCTCCTGCCAGACCAGGTTGCCCAGAGCCTGGACTTGAACACTTCCAGGGAGAGGAGCATCCACAACCTCTCTGAGCAACCTGTTAGGGTTAACCTATTAGAATCACAGAAGAGTTTTGGCTGGAAGAGACCTTCAAGATCAAGTCTGACCTTCTTCTTGCCCGATCAGCACCACTAAACCATGTCCCCCAACACAACACCTACCCTTTTCTTCAATGCCTCCAGAGATGGGGACCCAACCCCCTCCCTGGGCAGGCTGTTCCAGTGCCCGACAACCCTTTCAAGAAAGAAATCCCTCCTGACACCCAACCTGGACCTCCCCTGCAGCAGCTTAAGACCATTTCCCCTTGTTCTGTGACTGACCACTAGGGAGAAGAGACCAGCGGCTGCCTCTCTACACCCCCCTTTCAAGTACTTATAGAGAGCAAGAACATCTCTCAATCTCCTCTTCTCCAGGCTAAAGAGCCCCAGCTCCCTCAGCCGTTCCTCACAGGTTCCAAATCCTTTACCAGCTTGGTAGTCATTGCTCTATCACTACTGCAAGTATTTCCTTGTTATTTTTCCTAAAGACTCCACATATTCCCTAAGGGAGGGGTAAGATACAGCAGAACCTTTCTCTATCAGACAGCTTTTCGGCTTGGGGACTGCTCTTCTCTGGAAACACCGGGATGTCCCTGTTTCAGGGCTTCAGGAGGTGTTGTTCTATCGCTTGGCTGAGGGCTGCCTCGCTGATGGTTCTCCTGTAAAACAGGGCGAACTGTGCATGGGAAGAGAGCATCGCAGGACTGTTGTGTGCTGATGTGGCATGGAGCCAAGCCATTAAGGAGTGTCAGAGAAGACCCTGTCAGAGCCTTCTGGTTCCAGCAGCCTTACTGGTCAGTTCATACAAATCAGTATTTCACACTGAGGCATGGGAATGCCACAGACCCTGTAAACTCTACACTCTTCCCTATCCCATCCAAAGATGTCAGCACTTACAAGCTTTCTGGGCCTCTTAGATATCTACAGACAGACCCCAGCCCTGAGAATGGCTGTGTAAGTGGGGCACACTGCATTCAACAGCACAAGAGTCATTGCAGGGAAGAAATCTGAAAGATCAGCTGTGCTTTCTCTAGCTGAGCTCTGCGTTAGGGTTTGCTCTTTGCACCATTTCCTAAGCTCTGGGCAGCAGGGCCCTGCAACTGAGAGGAAAACCAAAAGATGTTCCTCTGCATTCCTGTCTCATTCTGGGGGACATTGTGTCCTGGCGCCAGGCACAGATGTGAGGAAAGGGGTGACTCAACCCCAGCACACAAGACATAAACATTCTGTATCTCCACGAGACAAGTTCCAGTTTCCCAGAATCTATATTTAGCAGCACTAATGAAATTGAAAACAAACACCTTGAGTTACATTTAACAGATTATTTCTTTCTCATGGAATCACAGAATGGCCCAGGATGGAGTGGACCTCCTAGGGGCACCCAGTCCCACCCCCCTGCAGTGAGCAGGGACAGCCTCAACTAGAGCAGGTTGCCCAGAGCCTTGTCCAGCCTCTCCTTGAAAATCTCCAGGGATGGGGCCTC
>VZRI01003058.1:57885-80846 GCA_013397515.1 Upupa epops
TGACCTTTTGAGGTCCTTTCTGATCCCTAATGATTCTATGAAGGCTGTGGTACTGAAAAGGGACATGTTTCTGAGTTCAGCATGAACACAAACTAGACAGACTGCAGAAACAGAGGGGTACTATGTACAGCCCTACGGGAAAAGAACTTTTTTCTCCTTAAATACCATTCCTTCTGGTGCTGCAGCTGGGGTGGCTAAAAACTTGGCATGGCATACATACTGACAAGGATGCACATGATTCTGTGTTCTCTCTTATTGCTAATGCTGCCTTATACTAATTTCTTAGCATTCACTTGAACACCCATGAGGACTGCTGATGTTTCCAGAAAATTCTATGGCCATGATTCAAAGAAATCAGAATTATTTAGGCTGGAAAAGCCCAGCCCATGATGTATGTCACCACCTGGCCAGGTCAGGGCAATAAGGACCAAAGCCAGGCTGTCCTTAAACACCTTCAGGGCTGGCAACTCCACCACTGCCCTGAGCAGTCCATTCTAGTGTCCAGACACCCTTTCCATGAGGAAAGGCTTCCTAACATCCAACCTAACCCTCCCCTGGCAGCTTCAGGATGGGAATGAGACCCTCTTGTCCTAGCACTAGTTGCCCGGGAGAAGAGCCTGATCCTCACATGACTACAACCTTGCTGCAGGTTGTTGTGAAGAGGGACAAGATCCACCCTGAGTCTCCTCTTCTCCAAACTAAACATCCCCAGCTCCCTCAACCTCTCCTCAGCAAAATTTTCTTTCCAGTCCCTTCCCCAGCCTTGTTGCTCCTCTGGACCTGCTCCAGCCCCTCAATCTCCAACAGGGAAGCCTAGAACTGCCTGCAGTACTCAAGGTGAGGCCTCACCAGTTCCCAGTACAGGGGGAGAATTACATCCCTACTCCTGCTGGCAATTTGAATTACACCCCTTCGGCTGCATCTCTGCTACTGAGACAGAATGTTATCACTGCTGAGAAAGTTATCACTCCTCAAAGTGAATAAAATTGATGGTGAGTGGGACGATTTTCCTGTACGTGGACAGGCTGTGAGAATCCTGAACCTTGGAGATTTATGAGGGTCAAGACTGAAGTCAAGCGATGGCTGTGATTTCAGAGAGAAGCAGGAACTGCCTATAATGGATGTTCTGAACATTCTATCTCAGTTAAATGTACAAGCAGTGTGACAAAACTCCATCTGTCTGTCTGTGTTTTGTTGGGGGTTTCGTCTGGTGACAGGTGGGGGCAGTGAATGAAAATGTCTTGGTGCCTTCCTTCTCCAAATGGAGTCAGTTGTTTCAGTGCCTGCAGATCTGTCAGTGGGTTTGTTAAACCCTCCCTTTGTGTCCGAAGCTTTATTTAAAAGCTCCTGGTTATTTCAACCAACCATGGTTGGGGTCTCTGATCCAGAACATTAATGGAGACCCAGGTTGGATGAGCGGGGATCCAGGTAAGGACCCACACTACAACACACTACTACACTACACTGACAGACCTTAAGAAACAAACTGATATTGCTCAAAGTTCACAGGAGCAGGTATTTATAAAGACAAGAACAAGACCTTGCTGTATGTGCAATTCCAGGATATACATTAAAAAGAGAAACTCACCACCAGAAAAGGGCCAAATTCACAAGACTTACCAGAGGAGTAACTTAGGAGGAGCAATCAAACAGGGTGCAGCAGCTTTCTCTACTTACAGTCTTGGAATAATAGCTACAATTATAATTTTTAATATGCACAAGCTCAGCATAAACATGTGACCATTAGGGAAAAGTAGGGAGAAACACTTTCCCAAGAGCCAGGGAAGGAAGGGGTGTTTGAGAGTGCCTGAGTTTTAGGTTTGAAACACCCATTTGCAATGAGAGGATGTGCACTTTTGGCTCCAGGACCTTACACAGAGTGAGTTTAATCACAACTGGCACCAACTGTTAGTTCAGAGTGACGTTAATGAATGGTCATTTTCTTCTCTGAAGTTGTTCTGCTTTGAAAGCCAACAGCGACTGGCACCTTACAGATTTGCATAGCACCTCCTGCCTTCACCCTGCTGCCCTAGCACCTGCAGCGTCAGTGCGTTCACCACAATGTTGTCTGCCCTTTCATGTCTGCTAGAGCATCTGCCTTCTGCCAAGCACTTGGAGAATACACCCCAGAGCTCCTGGGCTGGAAGGAACCCTGGAGACAGAATGGTCCCAGCTTCTGTTGAAACTGTCAGATTTCAAAAGCACATTTTGATCTCTGTTCTGCTTTAAAAGCCGAGCAGCACCTGTCAGTCCAACCTGTGTGTTTTCTGCAGAAAGATCTGGCTTTAAAAAGTTGAAAAGTGTCTGCCACCCCACTCCTCCCTCTTCTCCTCTCTCACTAACTTATGCCTTCTTTTTCACTTCTCTCCACCTGCTGGGAACCGTGTTGCTGCCACTAAGAGAGAATGTTATCGCTGCTGAGAAGGCTATCACTCCTAAGGGTGAAGAAAATTGATGCTGAGTGGAAAGATTCACCTGGACCTGGAAAGGCTGTGAGAATCCTGAACCTTGAAGATTTATGAGGATTAAAAACTGAAGTTGGAAAGCTGCTGTGATTTCAGAGAGAAGCAGGAACTGTCTGTGATGATGTTTCATCACATCAGTGTAGAAGCAGTGTGACAAAACTCCATGTGTCTGTGTCTGTCTCTTGTGTCTTGTTGGGGTTTTCCTCTGATGAGAGGTGAGGGCAGTGAATGAAAATGTCTCGGTGCCTTCCTTCGCCAAATGGAGTCAGCTGTTTCAGTGCCTGCAGATCTGTCAGTGGGTTTGTTAAACCCTCCCTTTGTGTCTGAAGCTTTATTTAAAAGCTCCTGGTTGAAGTACAGTCCGGGTCTCTGACCCACAGCATTAGTGCTGGGACACGAGGGGATCCAGGTAAGGATCCACACAATGCTCTACCACTGTGCCACTACAGTCTCGTAGCACCTTTTGTAAGAGGGCTGAAAAGATTCTCTGTTTCAAGGAGGAAAGCAGACACAGTAATTCAACAACTTCCACAGGCATTTAAGGATGCCGAGTACCTCCCACAGCACACACACTTCCACTTGGCTGGGTCACAGCAAGTTAGGGGTTGTGAGGGACCTTGAAAAGATCACCTAGTCCAACCCCCCTGCCAGAGTAGGACCACCTAGAACAGGTCACATGGGAATGCATCCAGGCAGGTTTTGAACATCTCCAGGTAAGGAGACTCCACAACATCTCTGGACAGCCTGTGCCAGAGCTCTGTCACGCTCACAGTAAAGAAGTTTCTTATCCTACAGGAGATGCTGGGCAAAGTTCTGTTTCTGTGTCCCTGCTTGACTATCAAAGAGCGCCTAACCCGCTGTTTAGAGAAAGGACTTGGCCCACAGTATTTATGCTGCACTGCCCCAAGCCAGTCCAAGAGACAGAGCTCAGGGTGACAGACAATGAAAGATCATTTCCAGAGCTTTAACAGTATTCTTCTTGAAGATGGTGAAAACTATACAGTGACTGAAGTCAGTAAACATGGAACTGTATCCACCAGTAAACCTGAAATTACAAATACCAATAAACAAACCAAAGTCCCATTGACAGAATAAAATCAGCTGTAATTAAAACATAAGAAATGCCAGACACAAGGAAGGGAAATGGAAAGGAGTCAGTTCAAGAGGTAAAGATGAAATCTGGTGCTTCTCCAGGGCCTGATTAGGTCAAGTCTTCAGTGTTCTTTCCCCTGTGAACTGGCACAGTGATACCCCTAGCTCTCCTTCACATCCATTTTAGTTCTTCACCAGCCCCTCCATACACTCAGCAGCCACCTTACAGCCAGGGGAAAGGCAGTCTGGAGCCTCTGAGCCTCATGTTTGCTGGGTCACCATACCAGTTGGTCTGTCGGCAGCTCATGATCAGGATAGAAAAGGTAAGGGAGGGATGTGGCCCTTCTCTCTCTCAGTACTGACAAGATCTCTCTTCTCCATCTGTATTGTTTTATACCTGAAATGTGTGAAACCCTACTGTCCCTGGAAAGTACCCTCTACTCAAGCTCAAAAGCTGCCAGAACAGTGCTGAAAGAGAGAGTGATGCCTCCACACCAACAGCTCCTGTCAGTGTGTTTGGGTGCCTTTCTGCAACACACTGAAATGCCCCTCAGATGTACTTGGATGACAGCAATTGTAAGCCTGAAGCAGGTGCTTGGGGCCCCCTGCAAATCATCCCATTCCAAAACATCATCTCTGAGCACCCTCCAGAGCTGGTACAGTGCCTGGCTCCAGGGAGTGAAGGTCTCTCTTGGCATCTCAGTGCTAACAAATAAACATAATTGCTATTAATGCTGATCGCTTTAATGGGGCTATGTGGTGCCCAATGGGAGAAACATTCCCATTATGCGAGTTTTGTATAAACACAACTGCTGACAAGTCTCCTAGTCTCCTAATATTTATTAACTTTCAGACTTCAAATGATGCTCACAGCATCCTCAAAAATCATCCCTGGAGGCGTTGTAAGGACAGCCTGGCTGTGGCCCTTAGTGCCCTAGTCTGGGTGATGTGGTGATGTTAGGTCGTGGGCTGGGCTGGACGAGCTCAGAGGGCTCTTCCAGCCTCAATCATTCTGTGATTCTGCGTTTACTGTTGCAAGAACTTGCAGGAATATTGTGTTTGATTGCCAATACCCTGTTAGGTGACACAATGGCCTGGCACAGAGACTGAAACCAATGTTGGTATCAGGTAGTGTTGTTTTTCCTCCTAACTAAATCTATCTGCTGTTTAAGCGACCACGAAGGAAAATTAAGTGTAGGGATGGTCCTTGCCTTAAAAGAGGGTCTTTTCACATGACTCCTGTCATAAAGAATGAGGCTAGTGGAATCGGCTTGGGGCAGCTTCAAACTGGAAGAGTTCTTGTGAGGCCAGAGCGCTGAGATGGCAACAAGATGATAGGAAAGAATCTAACTGACAAAGTTCTGCCATGGGTTCCTGTGCTCTTTCTGTTTCAGTGGTGACTTCTATGACCACCCTAAGCTGTCAGGCCTAGATCCTTGACTCCTGTTTGTATGTCCTCATTCCCGCATTGTCCTTATTCCCACAGTGTTATCTTTTCACAGGGAAGATCCACTGCAAAGTTGGATCATGTTGTAGAGGAGCATAATGAGTGATGTGGCTTGCATTAGATTTGGACCCTCTTATTTCCCTTTACTGCTGAACCATATCCTTCTGTGTATAGGACAGCAGAAGGCACTCTTCATTGTGTCCCCGTAATGATGGAGGTGGTTGGATGGAGATTTCTCCCAAAAGAAATACATGTAAGAGCTGTTAAACACTAAGGATCCTGCCAGAGAGGCTGTGTCTTCCCCTAGCTTGTCAGTAATGCACAACTTTCAGTAAAGGAAAGAGGTCATACATAGATGAAGCTTGAGAAACAGCAGTTTCATCTGATAACCGTGCCATGGCTGACCAGCAGGTCGCAGGCATGCCCACTGTCACCAGTCAACAACAGATTCATATCAGAACGCTCTGTTGGTTCTTTCCCTTCTGGGTTGTCTTTTCTCTTATCTCTGGAGCCCTCTGTCTGGCTACCCTGAGCAAGACAGTCCCCACACAGAAGGCCTCCAGTTTGTTCTCGGTGTCCATACCTGATACCTGTTTACTGTGTATTTTCTCTGGCCCATTCCTCTACCCTCCCTGGTGATACACTGCCAACATTTCTACTACGCTCCTACTGCCTCTCTGTTCCAAGCAGCCCAGTTACCCGTCACAGACCCTGTGGCCCCCAGCTTTCAAAGGCCGATCTATTCCAACGGTGGATTTCTCATTCTCAAAGTGAGATGACATCACTTGGGAAAAAACAGAAAACTGTTTGAAATTAAATCATTTTTGTTAGCTCTGGGTTATTAAAGGATTTCTAGCTTTCAGTGAGATTTAGATTTCTGAAAAAGAAATAAAATTAAATGTGACAGTTGGCACAAACTGTTGGAAAAGGTGTTGGGAAAGATTTCAGCAAAGTCCCTTATCTTTAGTCAAAATGAGTTGCTTAACCAACACGAGTAAGGGAATTTACTGTAAGGAACTGTCCTATTTAAAATGTAGAAACTCAACTGAAAGTCTGAATCAGTTCATGCTACAAGAATTTTCTCCTAACAATAACTACGCTCTCCTCCTCTGACTTGGTCACAAATACCAGTTACACGAAGGCCTTTAGCTTTACATCTAGATATTTATAATCATCACACAGTGTCCCAGGTCAGGAACATTTCAACAATGGAAAGGCAGCAAGGTCTCTTGGGCTCTCAGATAGAATCTATCAGGCAACAGAAAATAGCTTGGGGAAACAAAAGGGTTTATTGAATATCTCTCTCTAATCATAAAAAGCAGAAAAAGCCCAAGCAGGTGACACAAACACAAAAGAAACTCTCTCACAAGGCCATTACACTCTCTGAGAAAAAGAAATGGGCAAAGCATTCTGTAGTGGTCTTTGGCTCCAGGTTGGGTCCCCTGGAGAGAGGGACACACATAGCAATGCACAGCAACAGCAACAAAGGAGGACCTCCCCCTCTCGGACACTTCAAACCCCAATTTTCTGACATTCTGACAAAGATTTAAGAGTTACAAATATTGTTTTTCTTTCTGGTGTGGACAGCTCTGCCAAACTGAAACAGCAAACACCCTTCCAGGCTCCATACTTCTGCTAACTCAAGCAGTCCCAGTGGCAAGCTGTGTCAAAGGCTTCTCTTCCTGCTGTTCTGTAAATCAGGATGGTGGTGGCCTTGTGGACTGGTCACATGGCAAAAGTACAATGATAACCATAGCAGCAAACCAGCAGGGATTTCCCTCCCTCCTTCTGGGTCACAGGTTTTCAGGGGTTTTCCTCTCTCTGTTAGTTCACCACTCCACCATCTTCATGCTTGCAATGGACAGCATAACTCTGCTTGACATGGGGAAGAACCAGCATTAGTGGTTTCACTCTGTGCTCACACACTTTGCCATGTAGGCAGGGGAAAGGCTTTCTGCCAGTGCAGCTCGAAGCTGCTCCCTCTGGCATGGCACAAAGCTGCTTGCTCCGGTACAGCACAGAGCTGCCCGTTCTGGCAGTGAACAGGGGATAGGGTGTTCTGCCACCATGCCCAGGTCCCCCTCCAACTACACCCAGCTCCGGGCAGGCAGCAGAGTCCATAGCAGCCCTAAGGAGCGGGACAGGCCAGGTCCCCCGCCTCTTTCAGGGGGGGGCCAGTGACCCAGCCGCTGTGCAGGGGTCCAGGAAAGGAAAAGGGGAAGAACTAAGAGATAGACTGCCCACCCCCCAAGCAGTGTCTTTTATTGCGGGGCAAACAGGAAACCGCCCCCTCTCTAAACCAGTCAGAAACTTACAAAGTCACAACCCCAATGGAAACTTCGTTCTCAGCTCTGAGCCACCTCCATGGCTCCTGCCTGGAGCTTTGTCCTATGTCCACTCAAACGGCCCATTACAGCCCTTAATGGCCCTGGCTTCTCTGAGCTGCAGAGAAGCTGCTAGGGGTCCCCCCACCTCCCCCACAGTCCAAAACAAATATTATTTTGGGAACAAAAGGAAAGAAGAGATGATGCCAAAACCTGTTTTTCCTATTCTAGAACACACAGCTACATCTGTTTCCTTGCTGCATCCAGGACATTTAATACATTTAATTGAAAACTGTCACTCTACACCAACGAATGGCCCTTCCCGTGCTGTCCACTTCTCTTTTCTAGGAGAAAGGTGGGTATTCCTACATCATTATTCCAAAACTGGCCTTGACTGAAGTTTTTCCAAAGATTGGTGAGAAGTTGTCCAGAAGTTAGAGGATCTCTGCCAAGAAATTGTGTATTGTGTATGGGAAGGATCTTTGCCAAGAGATTGTGTATTGTGTATGGGAATATATTGACTTCTAGGAAAAAAATTAGAGAACTATTACTTTGATGATACACAGTGTCTTTCATTTGAACTTTACAGGTTTTGAATAGGGTTGATGCTACTCCAAACTCAGGTCCTGACTTTATGAAAGAAAGTACTTCAAGAAGAACTGTTTGAAATTTTGGAATACTATATTCTTCAGTTCTTGCTGCAAGGGAAACTTTGAGAATTTAATTTTTCTTTACAATTCACAATAAATGGAAAAATCAAAGTAGAAATGTTCCATAGAGGAGAGATTCTATATACTGATCAACTCTACTAATAAAGACTTTAGATGAACTGTATGTAAGTCTGCTCAGGCAGCCAGAAATACCTTCATATTGCTCTAAGTTCTCAGATTATTTTATTCCAGAATTTAAGAATTAATTAAAACAGCCAAAAGCTAATGCAGGTGGGAAAGAAATCTTCAAACACGTTAAGAAAATACAGATTTGCTTTGTGAGACCTCTGTAAATCTGCCGTAAGCTTCCTTCTGCAAGGAGCTTGCAGTTCTTCTCTCAGTGAATTAGTGAATTAGTGACATGAAGAGGGATAATAATGTACATTTATTATCTTTTCACTGATGATAATTTGAGTGGAAATGTCAAGCAAATATGTTTGTCTGCTGGTAATGAATGGGATGAGAAGCCAAGGATGCGAGAGCTGGTCTTGCAGGCTGTGAAGATAGGGCTGTGGGATGTTGTCTGACAAATTATCAGCTGCTCTTGATACAGGTTAAGATACTGCTAAGTTGTTATTGCATCTTCCTCTCCAAGACACATCTTTCAGCTAAAAGAACTGGGGTTGTTTAGCCTGGAGAAAAGGAGGCTGAGGGGAGACCTTAATGTTCTTCACAGCTATTCAAAAGAGGTTGGAGACAGATGAGGGTTGGTCTCTTCTCCTAAGTCATCAGTGATAGAACAAGAGGAAACAGCCTCAAATTGTGTCAGGGGAAGGTTAGGTTGGACATCAGGAAAAATGTCTTCCCTGACGAGTGGTCAGGGTTGGAATAGGCTGCCCAGGAAAGGAGTGGAGTCACTGTCCCTGGAGGGGTTCCAAAGATGTGTAGATGTGGCCCTGGAGGACAGTTTAGTGGGCAGGGTAAAGTTGGGTTCTTGGCTGGACTGGATTATCTTGTAGGTATCTTCCAACTTTAACGATTCTGTGGATCTTTGGTTCTACAAACCCTCATCTCTGCCAGTTTACCAGCTCTGTTGAGAGCACTGGGTTGCAAAGAGAAACCAGGATTTTACATAGCACAGTGCAGATGCAGGATGCTGACTGATTGGCCTAACAGGCACATTGGCAGAAGCTCTCCTCCCCAACAGGTTTCTTTACAAATGGCCTTTCTCCCAGGGCTTGCAGATGGGTGCATGTGTCCCTTCATGGAACTTTCAGTGGCAGCACTCTACTTCATGAAATGAAGCCAGAACCATGCATTCCAGTCATTCTAAGGTGGCCTGTCTTGCAATTTCATAGTAAAACCTTCCAATAAAATGATCACCACAGCTTTCACTTGCTGCAGTGTGCATAGGCTGGAAACCAGCAAACAGAAAGGGGTAACAGAAATGGAACCTTCTGGCTAATGGAAAATGCTACATTAGTGTGGTGGAGTAGTAGTAGTGGTGTGGGTCCTTATCTGTATACCCACACATCCAACCTTGGATTGTCACTAACATCATGGATGATAAATCCCAACCACATTTCAACCAAGAACTTTTAGCCAAAGCATCAAACAAAAAGGGAGGGTTTAACAAATCCTCATTACCCCATAGATTGTTACCTTCCTGCTTGGTCAAACTAAAGCTTGATAGCAGGTTCCTTACATGGAAGCTGCTGAATTCCAAGAGTTGTTATTAGCTAGCACTTAGCCCTGAGTGAGGTATTCAACCTCTGGGCTTTGGGATCCCCACTTCTCACTGCAAGTGTGCAATGGCTCAGTGGAATGAAGCAGAGAATCAATTGTCAAAGGCTTTTATTTTCTCCTCACAGTGAGACAGCAATCAAGGTAACAACCACAGAATCACAGATCAATCATGGCTGGAAAGGATCTCTCAGATCACGGATTCCAACCATACCCACAACCACAATAAAACCTAAATGCTGACTCAACCACCTCACTGGGAAGGTTCCAGTGCCTCACCACCCTTTCAGTAAAGAAATTCTTCCTAATATCCAATCTAAACCTCCCCTGCCTCAACTTCAGACCATTGCCCCTGGTTCTGTCATTAGTCACCAAGGACAAAAGGCCAACACCTACCTCTCTACAACCTCCCTTCAAGTACTTGTAGAGGGCAATGAGGTTCCCTTTCAGCCTCCTCTTCTCCAAACTCAATCTGCCCAGCTCTCTCAGCCTCTCATCATATGACTTGTGCTCTAAATCCCTCACAGTCTTGGTAGCTCTCCTTTGGACCTGTTCCAGCATCTCAGTGTCTTTCCTATAATGAGAAGCTCAGAACTGAACACCAGTACTCGAGATGAAGCCTCACAAGAGAGGGAAAAGTACCATCAAAATCAGTTTGTATCTTGCCTGCGATATTTGGGCTGACACTTTGCATTATTTCTAGAGCAGCCTGTGTTGTGCATAGAAAAAAAGATCTGTAATGATCGTAGAATCATACAATGGCCCCAGGTCAGAAGAGACTTCCAAGGCATCCAGTCCAACCACCCTGCAGAGATCAGGTACAGCCCCAACTTGATCAGGTTGCCCAGAGCTTTGTCCAGCTTCACCTTGAAGATTTCCAGGGATGGAGCATGAGCTACCTCTCTGGACAACCTGTTCCAGTGTTCAACCCCCTCCTGCTCAAGAACTTCTTCCTAAAAGCCCTTCTCTAATGTGCAACCATTGTCCCTCATCCTATCACTACAGACCTTCTGTCATTCTATCACTACAGACTTCTGCAGCCTTCTTGTAGCTCCCTTCAGGGACTGGAAGGTCACTATCAGGTCCCCCCAGATGGTGCCTTCTCTTCTTCAGGCTGAACAACCTCACCAGCACTCCCAAGTCCTTTTCTTCAGGGCTGCTTTCTGTGATGGTAGTTTACAGCTTAAATTACACACTGGTAGTCTCAAAGGAAAAGGACCAGCAAAGGATTTGTTTCTCCCTGATCTGACAGTGCAATGCAGTAGCAGAAAGCAGGCAGCATTGCTTGTTCCTAGAGTAGCTGTAAGCAGGTGATTTGGAAGCATTCATCCACTGAATTATGGACTCTTGAAATAGTTTCCTAATGGGAGCACTAATAGTCCATCCCAAAGAAGAGATACTTTTACGCAGTGGAATCATGTGGAGTTATGATAATATCAAGGAGATCTATTATTCAAAGTCCAGAGGAGACATATTTTGTAGATCAGAAAGAAAAATATTATATGATGTTCTCAGTACTTATGAGATACCCTGACACAAAACAGTGCCTGCTCAATAGGTTTCAGGTGAGAAGGGTTTAGATGTTAATGGCAGCTGCCTATGACAACAAAGTTTTAAGAACCAGTTTGTTTCTTTAAAGATAGATCTGAAATGCCACCATGCTGGCATTGAACAATGGAAGAAGTCAAAGCAGGAGGTAGTTTGACAATCTGGAAATGGACTCAAACCCACATGGTAGGTCTGAAAGTCATGAGATGGCAAAGGCATTTAACAGGTCTGACAAGTCAGCACTAGGGTTTGCTTTTGCTTATGAATACTAATGTCATTTATTGCTTCAAACCTTGTGTCAAGGCTGGGATGGCCACTAGACAAATAACAGATGCTCTCTACTATCCCCTTTCCCTTCCCAAAATCTCAAAAAAAACCCCCAAACAAACCCAAACCTGCTGTAATGAAAATAATAACAATGGTATATAATACAAT
Source organism: Upupa epops (assembly GCA_013397515.1). NCBI lineage: Eukaryota > Metazoa > Chordata > Aves > Bucerotiformes > Upupidae > Upupa > Upupa epops. The sequence continues at coordinate 69,590 of VZRI01003058.1, forward strand.
TATATACAAAACCAGTACTGAACCAAATCCACTGATGGCAACTATATCAGTGGTGACACTGATGCTGTGCGCAGGTTCTGGGGAAGTCCCAGATTAGTCTTAGCAGCAGACAGGAATGAGATGCAGGAGCTGGACTCCATTTCTCCATAACACACCAGTTTCAATAGAAGGCAGGACAGAGTCCTCCTTGGACACTGAACATTGATGAAGAGGTCTTAACCCTTGTGATCACTCAGCTTTATACCAAATATGACATCTATAGAGTAATGGGACACCTTGTTGATCAGTGTAGTGTCTGCTCCTCCCTGCAGGTGCAGCCTCTAACTTACTGAAATCCAGCATGGGACACAAAATTTATCAAAGACCTTAGTCTTCACAGGAACAAGTGTAAGCAAGAGCCTTTGTGCATCCCAACCCTTGGAGATAACTATAACCATAAAGCATGGCCACTTCTAGATGCAGACAGTATCAGAAACAGCATGCTGAGGACTGCAGAAAATGTTACTCAGAAGATATTTAGCTGAAAAGTAAAAACAAAAAAGCCTCAAAAGTTTAGCAACATGTGATCCTATTACATCAGTTAGGGTTGAAGACACTGGCAATCCAATGCCATCAGAATAACGACACACTCTTGTTAAAGAGTTCATTTATTATCACTTACAATTGACTTTATTCTTCCTAATGACGTTTAATCTAGCCTCAACTCATGCTGGGGAAAAGAGGGAGACTATGGCACCATTGTGAGGAGCAAAGACACCTCAGGATACATCTGCAGAGTTGGTCTTGATTTGATCACATGGGGTTATCCAGTAGTGGTTTGTCTTAAAGGGACTTGAGTCTCCTTTAGTGTGTATTGGTATAAATGAGAGCTGTGCTCACTCATACAGAATCATAGAACAGTTTTGGCTGGAAGAGACTTCAAGATCATTGAGTCCAACCTTTTCCCAGCCCTATCAGCACCACTAAACCATGTCCACCCTTCTCTTCAACATCTCCAGGGATGGTGACTCAACCTCCTCCCTGGGCAGGCTGTTCCAATGCCTGACAACCCTTTCAGGAAAGAAATCCCTCCTGACATACAACCTGAACCTTCTCTGGTGCAGCTTAAGGCCATTTCCCCTCATCCTCCCACTGGGGAGAATAAACCACACCCACTTCTCAACAACCTCCTTTCAAGTAGTTATAGCCCCAGATCCCTCAGCTGTTCCTCATACAACATCTGTTCCAAATCCTTTACAGCAGGTAGCCCGCTTGGTAGCTTGTAAAAATATATGAATAAAACTTAGAGAAGCTGACAAGGAAGATTTAGAAAGCATGGCTGTTCCTAGATTTTAAAAATGTAGAGCCTAATAATGTCAACACCTATTTGCTGCAGATGACTCCATCTTCTTCCTCTTNCGCAGGTTCTGGGGAAGTCCCAGATTAGTCTTAGCAGCAGACAGGAATGAGATGCAGGAGCTGGACTCCATTTCTCCATAACACACCAGTTTCAATAGAAGGCAGGACAGAGTCCTCCTTGGACACTGAACATTGATGAAGAGGTCTTAACCCTTGTGATCACTCAGCTTTATACCAAATATGACATCTATAGAGTAATGGGACACCTTGTTGATCAGTGTAGTGTCTGCTCCTCCCTGCAGGTGCAGCCTCTAACTTACTGAAATCCAGCATGGGACACAAAATTTATCAAAGACCTTAGTCTTCACAGGAACAAGTGTAAGCAAGAGCCTTTGTGCATCCCAACCCTTGGAGATAACTATAACCATAAAGCATGGCCACTTCTAGATGCAGACAGTATCAGAAACAGCATGCTGAGGACTGCAGAAAATGTTACTCAGAAGATATTTAGCTGAAAAGTAAAAACAAAAAAGCCTCAAAAGTTTAGCAACATGTGATCCTATTACATCAGTTAGGGTTGAAGACACTGGCAATCCAATGCCATCAGAATAACGACACACTCTTGTTAAAGAGTTCATTTATTATCACTTACAATTGACTTTATTCTTCCTAATGACGTTTAATCTAGCCTCAACTCATGCTGGGGAAAAGAGGGAGACTATGGCACCATTGTGAGGAGCAAAGACACCTCAGGATACATCTGCAGAGTTGGTCTTGATTTGATCACATGGGGTTATCCAGTAGTGGTTTGTCTTAAAGGGACTTGAGTCTCCTTTAGTGTGTATTGGTATAAATGAGAGCTGTGCTCACTCATACAGAATCATAGAACAGTTTTGGCTGGAAGAGACTTCAAGATCATTGAGTCCAACCTTTTCCCAGCCCTATCAGCACCACTAAACCATGTCCACCCTTCTCTTCAACATCTCCAGGGATGGTGACTCAACCTCCTCCCTGGGCAGGCTGTTCCAATGCCTGACAACCCTTTCAGGAAAGAAATCCCTCCTGACATACAACCTGAACCTTCTCTGGTGCAGCTTAAGGCCATTTCCCCTCATCCTCCCACTGGGGAGAATAAACCACACCCACTTCTCAACAACCTCCTTTCAAGTAGTTATAGCCCCAGATCCCTCAGCTGTTCCTCATACAACATCTGTTCCAAATCCTTTACAGCAGGTAGCCCGCTTGGTAGCTTGTAAAAATATATGAATAAAACTTAGAGAAGCTGACAAGGAAGATTTAGAAAGCATGGCTGTTCCTAGATTTTAAAAATGTAGAGCCTAATAATGTCAACACCTATTTGCTGCAGATGACTCCATCTTCTTCCTCTTTGTGGAACAAGGTAGATATTTGTCATGCCGATTTTTTAGAGTTTGGAACAAAGTGCCACTGAGTTCTCAGTGTACAATGTGGGCAGAGAGGTTCCTCACTTGTTAGTGCTTACAGGTTCCAAGGTTCCTAAACTTGAAGGGATTCAGTCCCCTGTCTCCAGGCAAGAAATGGGTCTTGGAAAATTTTATAGCTAAATATGAAGTCCTGCCTATTGACTCCTTCTGCAGACCTCTTCCTTTGTTATTGCACAATACCTTCAACACGGACACTCACAAACCTGTGTTTATGAAGAAGACACAGCTACAGCCCTAGTAACCTCCCTGCACAGCTGTGACTGTAGGGAACTATGGGCTCAGAGCCCAACCAGTGAAGCAAGGTTTTATTTTCGTCTCTGCAGCTGACCTGGATGTTCAGTTCTGGGTATGTTGCAAGGGTGTGAAAGGAGTAGAATTTCTGAATCCTGATCTGTATTATTATGGGTGGTGAAAGTTCTTTAATCCTCAGTCTTGTTTTTAAAATTCACTCTTTTTGAAGAACAGGACCAGGCCAATACCATGCATATCGAGATCTTTCCCCAGATGACAGAGCACTTTGGGAATTCCCTTCCCCATTCCAACCAGGATGCTGAGAGTTTCACTAGCATTGCTCAGTGGAGCTCCCCAGCATCATTTGCAAGAACTCAAACCCTATATATAGAGCTTGGAGAGATGGAAGTTTTTGTCCTTTGAAAAAGGCAGTGTACAGGATGCCAGATTTGACCTGTAATTGCAGACAGAAACATTTCATATGAAGGAGTGACCTATTTTCTCTTTGCAGAGTCTCCAGGTTAAATCAGACTGCTTGGAAAGTAAGAGAGGAAATGAGTCAGTTACTGCAAAAGGCCAATTTTACAGATAGCCTAAAATACACTGAATATAATTTTGCTTGTCTACATCTAAACACGAGCCCTCATTGCAATACTACTTTCCCAATTACACCCTTTTCCTAATAGAATTGTTCTCTTCAGAACCACGGCGACAGCCAGAACTGTCTCTGATTTATTTGCTTATGATCAGTCAATTTGGCAACGAAGAGCCAACAGTGTACCAGCCATTCTTCGAAGGGTCCACACAAATTGTCCTCACACCTGTCACGTACCAAAACTGAACCTATAACTCAGAATTTCTGATGGATGTGGCGATTTGTCCCAGAGTAAGCTCTGCCAAGAAAATAATATTTCTATATAGCAATACAATTTATAAAAATGTTATATGGTGTTAGACATATTACATAATATCTTATACCTATATAAGATATTTAGGACAGGAATGTAAGCCTAAATAAGCAAATATATCTATTTCCTCTTCTCATATGGCAAACACTAGGGACCAACAAACATTAATCTTTCACGCTCACAAAGTAAAGGAATATATTTCAAGCTTGAACATCTTCTGGTATGAAGTTATCCATCTTATGTCTCACACTAATGTGTACAACTAACCTTTCCCCTTTTGGATGTGATAAGCAATACTGGTCACAGCTCTGAAACATAAGTATAGTTGGGGAAGTCAATAAAAAACCCCATGGTGTAAGAGTATCAAGTTCAGGCTGAATCCTTAATAATTTACATTAATTGTTCTTGCTGTAGAGTGTATCACCTTTATGGCTAAAATAATATGTGATTATGGATTAATTCTCAGACTGCTAATACCTTTTTGCAAATGATACTCTTGAAAACAAGAGCATGAATTTGCAGTGTTAGGAATTGAACCCTGGTTCACATGTGCTAGCTGCCCCAAGCTGTCTATAGCTCCGGGTCTTTGTCAACAGGTTCAGGCCACTGCTGACCTCAAATGACTCTGTCTACTGATAAAAGTTACTGTTCCACTGCAAATCCTCTGAGGAGCAGATACTCCTGCCTTGGCTGCAGGCAAGGCTGTGCCTTGTGCCTCAGGAGTACATGATGGATTGGTTCATTTACAGAGGTGTCAGAGCCCTCACCTGAAAATAGTTCCTACACATGGCCTCACAGAGCTGGTAAAGCTCTTCCTTCCTCTGCTTGGTGAGCCTTTGTTCCTTAGCAGTTTCATGCATTAATTAATGGGCTTTTTCTTAGAGGAGCATGTACAAGTCCAATAATTTGCCACTTCTTTTGTCAGAATTATACTATGGCAGAATGACTGGAAATAGAGACCTTACTTCACTCCCCACTCAAATGGTCTCATGGTTTATGTAGCCTGGCACTAGTCACCAGTTGTGGTTTTAAGATTAAAATAAGTGCCACTGCTTTGAGATTGGATCAAATTGTTTAAGGAGACTAAAATGGAAGACTACTGTAATAAAACAAACCTTCAACTTACTCATGCACACTTCAGGGAGGGGCTCTATCTCCTTGCCAGTGTAATCTTCTGGATTAGCCAGATGTTCCTGTATGGCTAAAGAACATACTGCTTCCCAATCAGTCCCAGTGGCTGGGAGCTACCATGCTTTCCTGTCAGCTAAGCTGTGATAAAAACTAAAACACATATCATTGATCATTTATTGGGCGACCAACCAGCTCTAACTGCATTCCAGTTAGTCCCAATTCAACTCACCATCATAGAACCATGGACTGGTCTGGTTTAGAAGAGACCTCCAGAAGTCATTTAGTGAGCAGGGACAGCCTCAGCCAGATCAGGTTGCCCAGAGCCTTGTCCAGCCTCATCTTGAAGATTTCCAGGGATGGGGCCTCAGCTACCTCCCTGGATAACCGGTTCCAGTGTTCAACCCCCTCCCTCTCCTGTTCAAGAACTTCCTCCTAACAGCCCATTTCAATCTGCCCTTCTCTAATGTGAAACCTCTGCCCTCATACTATCACTCCAGGCCTTCATAAACAGTCCCTCTGCAGCTTCTGGAAGTTCATTATCAGGCCCCCTTAGATAGGGTGCTTTCTCCTCCAGGCTGAACAGCCCCAGGTCCCTCAGCCTGTCCTCGTACGAGAGGTGCTCCAGCCCCCTGATCATGATGCTACCAAAGTCAGAAAAAAGTTACAGGGCTGCACAGCAGGCTGTAGGGTGTGTGATATTTTGACCCCTGTCTCTCCTTGCAGCCTTCCATGACATTTCCCAGTTCAACCACCTAATGTAGTTCTATCCATTGACCCATCAGATCAAACACTGAAGCAACATTTATGAAGTAGCAATTCAATTTTGCAGGGAAAAATGGAAAGAAATTAAAAGCACCAGTGGTTGACTGAATCCTGCAAAGGCTTCTGAATCAACAACCTGTGTCAAGGCTGGCTGTCCCAGGTTAGAATGAAGGTCTACACTGGTTCTGGGTTGGTGCCTGCAATCCAAGCACACCAACCGGCTCTCACTGAGAATTCAACAGGCAATGAAGCAACTTTGCTAAAAAGAAAGGAATTTATTGAACCCACAACCAATAAGAAAAGGAAAAATTAAAACAAAAAGAGACAATCTAAAAAAAGTAAAACAGAAACTGTGTCAGAATGACATTACACCCACTCTGAGAGCAGGAGACAGATAACACATCGGGGTTTGGCTTCAGATGAGAACCCTGGGAAAGGAGAGAGTACGATAACACTCTAAGCAGAGAGGGAACTGAGCCATCCCCTCCATCCACACAGTGATGTTGTGGAAAAGTTCCTTTTCCAGTCCTCTTGCAGATACCAGCTCCCCCTGGACACCTCTGGCTTGCTTCTAACTCCTCTGTCTGTGGAGTTGTTCACATGTGACAACAGCCAGCAGATTCTATTGAAAATCTTCGAGGCCAGCAGCATCTTAGATTCAGGAGCAGACATTTCAGATCCTCAGTCTCTTTCTGCTTGCCAAAGGTTTGTGAGATCGGTCCCATCTGCTCTTTTAGCACAAAACTTCAGGCCAAGCAGCAGGAAACTACAGAAGCCCAGCTTAGGACATATATTCTCCCAGAAGGGGCTTCTCTTAGTGGCAGAGCTGAGATTCAGCGTCTGTTGTCAGGCCCAGCAGGGGACAGAAGCAACATGACTCTGGTCATAGGGGGCCACACCTATAGGTAAACAGGCCTGCTTCAGGGCCTGCGCAAGGGCCTTTTCTTCTCTCTCCTCTTTCTCTCTGTTTCCATCTCCCAGGTGGCTATGGCTCTGAAGGAGGGAAAGGGTTAAGAGCTCATTACCCTCTCTTGATCTTCAAAGATGATCAGGCTGCAGGAATGGTGTGTGTGGGCAGCAGCTCCTTGCTTCGGCCTGCTGCCAAGAACTGGGCTGGGGCTGGCCCCTCTGGCAGAGATGCAGCCACTGCCCTGCAGCCAGGCCAGGCTCTTTCCAAGAAGGGGAGGGCTGCCGTTCCACCACCCCGGTACAGCAGCTAGGCCAGGCCCTTGCCCTCAACGAGGGGGTCGCAATTTCACCATGCCCAGCACGGGCCAGTGGCAGGGCCTCTGGGGCCAGGGGTGGGGGTTTGGGGAACTGCACTTCTGCTGAGGAGAGCTCTCTGTCCACTAAGAGACAGGAAAAGAAGGCAAGAAATCAGGAAATTCACTCCCTTGTGTAGACTCTGCCAATCACCTGTGGGGTCAGGACACTGACACAGGGGTGTCTCTGATGGGAGAGCTATCTGTAGCTTCAATATAAAATGCTCTTTCGGCATAAATCCACAACATCCAGCACCTGAAAATTTGGTCATTTTCAAACTACAACACTGGACAACATTTTACTTTTAAAATACAACCACTCTCAAATAGCATCTTTATTTAAAAAAATAAATGACACAGCTTGGAATCACTGCAAACACAAAGGTCATACACACAGAAAGACTGGAATAAATAAGAATATTAATAGATAAAAAGTACTGCAGTGGAGCTAGACAAAGAACTTGTTAGTGCCAAAGAGAACAAAACCAAACAAAGTTGTTTAATCATTGGGATTTCTTTTACTTTGTTTAATGTGGAACTGGATTTCCACTAAAAAACAGTTTTGTGCTACTATGCTCAAGAGCTCTCCTTGATGGTGCATGTAAAACTCACTCGCTCACACATGACTTAAGGAAGAGTTCAGTTCTAAAGCACTGTCTAGCCAAGCTGCTAATCATGACAGAAGGTGCAACACCATACAGTGCAGAGTCCTCCCTTTAGAATGGGGACTGATTCATCCTTTCATCTGGATCACAGAGGATGAAATAGCAGGTGAGACTGACAATGCTGAAGACATCCTCCTTCCCACCCAGGCAACTCTCGAGGTGAAGAGGCAGTATCAGCTGGACATCATTGGAAGAGGCTATAAAGAGACTGAGGGGAGACCTTATTGCTCTCTACAACTACTTGAAAGGAAATTATAGAGAGGCAGCTGCTGGTCTGTTCTCCCTAGTGGCAAGTGGTAGGACAAGGGGAGATGACCTTAAGCTACACCAGGGTAGGGTGACGTTGGATGTCAGGAGAAATTTCTTTCCTGAAAGGGTTGTCAGGCACTGGAACAGCCTGCCCAAGGAGGAGGTTGTTGAAGAGTAGGGTAGATGTTGTGTTGGGGGACATAGTTTAGTGGTGCCAACAGGGCTAGAAGAAGGTCAGACTTGATGATCTTGAAGGTCTCTTCCAGCCAAAACTCTTCTATGATTCTAATACGTTATCCTTAACATGTTGCCCACTGAGGTTGTGGATGCCCCCTCCCTGGAAGTCTTCAAAGCCAGGATGGATGAGGCTCTGGGCAACCTGGTCTGGTGAGATGTATTGCTGCTCATGGCAGAGGGTTGGGACTGGGTGATCTCTGAGGTCCCTGCTAACCTAAACCATTCTGTGATCCTTCATTAGGGTAGATTTTCCTACCAAAAATACCTTCTCACTTTAAAGATGGAATATGGCAGAACACCACCAATCCTCCAAGTTCACATGAGCTTCTCCAGTGGCTTTGTTTGTAATCTATGTTACAGATGTTCTAACAGATGTGGTGTATCTACTACAAAAAAGTTTTTCAAAAGATAATCTGATTACTACTTCAAGTCTCTAGGTTAATTACAGGCTGTTTCAACAGAAGACTCAACCTTGTTAGAGAGGAGAGGCTCAGCTTGAAAAGGTATAAACATCAAGGCATTAAAGTATGAGACCTCTTGATGGGCCTGTATTGAAAACACAAAAGCAGGAGGTGCAAAGAACTTCCTTTGAGGTCTCTGTTGTTTGGCAACATCCTGCTCTCAAAGCTGCGCCTTGCAAATTGCATGTGTGGCTTTGTGGGCAGATCTCAGCTGTCTATTTTTAAACACTGCTAAATGTGTATGCTCACGCATTAGTAAATGCACTTGCAAATGCATTTCAGAAACATTTGCAATTCTCCTTCCCCCAACCCCATCTCCACATAGAAGGATTTCAAGACATAAATACCTGGCAGTGATTGTTCGAATTTGAAACTAGAAAGTGCTTGAATGAAGGTAAAACTCATCCATTCACACACAACTTAAGGAAGAGTTCACTTCTAAACTGCTGTCTAGCTGAGTTTCCAACCATGAAAGGTGCAGCACCGCGTGGTGGAGAGTCTTTCCTTCAGGCTGGGGACTGATTCATCTCTCATCTGGACCATGGAAGATGAAACAGCAGGTGACCCACAGTCTCTTTATGAGAAAGTTACAGCAAGCAAACTGCACCTTCTACAGCCTTAGGAACAAATGTGTTTTATTACACAGAGTTACCAGCTTACAGGGGATTGCCCACACACCTCAGCAACTGCCTCAGCATTTGACACAAGCTTTGCTTCAACTGAGTGGAAAGACCTGAATTACACAGCCTCAGGAATCAATTTACACTTCAATCTTCTGTTGAGTCCAGTGGCAGTGTCATGTACAGAATAATAGTGGACTAGACATGGAAATTTGTTTTCCACTTGAATGAAGTTTCATTCATGTTGGATTTCAGCCAGTAGAAAACAGGCTCTCCAGTTGTTCACCCACTGAATCCTCAAAGGTCTTCTGGCTGGTCAGTGGTATGAAGCCAACTTACATGATTACAACTTGCTCCATTACCTTAAATAGCAGAGCATGAGAATGATGCCTGTCGGATGGGGTAGCAAGGGACAGTTCTGGGACTTCAAGTCTATGCACTGAATCATTAGAGAAGCAGCAGATTCCTTCCTGAATGACCAACTGACCAGAGGAGCCTCAGATAATTATAAGAGGTCTAAGCCACAGAACTTCATTCTCCACACTACAGATGCAATTAAAATAAAAAGGCCGCTTCTGTTCGCAGTTCCAGCACAGCCAGTCAAAGACAAAAGCACTGCAACAGCCCATGTAATTAATACCTTGGCAGCAGATTGATCTCAGTCATCCACAGAGTATACTCCACTGTTGTGAGTATAAGCAACACAGTAAACTTCACCTGTTCCACAGTAGACATTTTCTAGAGTCTGTTACAAAAACCAGTGACCATCTACACCAATTCTGCCCAGTATTTTGCATAATTGCCTGCTGACTTATGAAATGATTTTGTTTGGCTTCTCTGAGTCATGAAGCCAATCCCTACAATCTTCTGAACCTCACTTGCCTAGATGATTATGTCCTGATCCTATAATCAAACCCATGAAGGTAAAAAAGGACCTGCCTTCAGGATCAAGGAAGATCAAGGGTGTAGTAGAAGGGTGGGGCAAACCTGAGAGTGCTTATTATAGAAGCACTCTCAAGAGCTGGCAAAGATGCCTCATATTAAGGTAATCTTATTCTTTGTCTTACATACCCAACATGAAAATGACAACTTTCTTCTTTCATGTTCTTTTATTTTTAGAGTAAGGAAAGGTAAGAATCTAAAAAGCCTAAGGTTGAAACTCTCTGCAGTTACACCTTTTCCTTACTCCCCACTGAACTTGGGTCAAGCTGTCAGAGATTGAGGTAATCTACTTGGCTTGCTCTTAAACATCTACAACCTCTACCAAACAGGCAACAGAATCATGCAATTGTTTAGGTTGTAGAAGAGACTTAAAATCATTAAGTCCAAGCACTAACCCAGCTGTCCCAACCCACTGCTAAACCCTGTTACTGAGCTCCAGATCTCAAAGACTGTGAAACATGGACAGGGATGGCAGTTCAACCCTTTCCCTGATCAGGCTGTGCCAAGGCCTGATGACCCTTTCCAGGAAGAAGTTTCTCCTCATGTCCAACCAAAACTTCTTGAGGCTGTTTCCTCTTGTCCCATCACTTGTTCCTTGGGAGAAGAGACCAACCCCTACCACTCTACATCCTCCTGTCAGGTAGTTATAGCCAGCAGTAAGGTCTCTCAGCAACCTCCTTCAGACTAACTAGCTTTACAGCTACACAGACACCCAGATAGAAGGTCTTTAAAAAGTGGGTGCAGAGAACCAAGGTTTTCAACTGGAATTTAAAGAAAGACCACTATTTCTTGTGAATTAACAAACACAATATGGCCAACCTGTATCTTTCACAGCCACCAAATAACCTGGCGTTAGGCAGTTCCTTCTGAAGAAGAAAAAGGGCTTGGTCTAAGTAAAATGGCTTTTCTCTCATGACCACGGGAGACACCCCATCCCCTCAAAACATGTCAGGGGAATCAGAAATGAGGACTCCTCAGCCATAACCAC
>VZRI01003059.1:0-68708 GCA_013397515.1 Upupa epops
TTAAAGAATGTTTGATCAGCCTTTACTTATTGGGTAAAGCATCTCCCAAGACTAGGAATGTATAAAACCAGTGAATGTCATCCAAATATGCATTTTTCCATTTCTGGACTAACCAAAGTGAAGCATGCGCTCTTTCATGTTTGCCATGGCCATGCATAGCTACTGATGAGTGAGTCTGATTCTCCAAATTCATCAATACGTATCTTTAGCCTGGTTTCACAACTGTTTCTCTTAGTCTCCAGCACTGAATTGTGACACCATTCAGGTTCTTGCAAGGTCCTTGCAAGTAAACGCAGAGGTTATTTTAGTGTGTCTGCTTTCTCGTGCTCATTACCATATAGCCCTTTTTGCCTAAGACTCTAAGTTTGGATGATAATGGTTAGGGTAGGAAAATACAACTCAACACAGAACAGTCTTGTGAGAAGATCTGCTTTGATCTATGTCTTGCTATTACTGACTATGTGTCTATTTATGAAAGACACGTAACAAGCAACAGTAGCATAATACTGCTCCGTGTTAGTGCATCTAGGCTCTGAGTTTGAAAAATCACCTCTAGACAGGTGATGTGTTTACACAGGGTGGGTCCAGCACCTCTCTCCATTTAGATGGACAATGAAAGGACAAGTGACAGTGGAAGAGAGATAAGAAAATGGCTCCAATACATATGCATTATACTTAATGGAACAGCAAATGGGGTTTTTTAAATTTTCATTTCCTGTCTGTTGAGAACTGCGGAGTTTTCACATCACATCCAGTGCATCCCAGTTATAGGGGCCCGTTACTAGGTCGGAGTAGTAAAATTTTTGCTAGCAAAAAATGTGGAAACATCAGACATTTTTTGTAAAAGTTTCTACATATAGAAAGAAGTGGGATGTTGAACCCCTGTGACATGAAAATAGTGAAGTGAGATCCCAGTCCATTATAGACTCACTGATTCCATAAGTCTATATACATCCTGTTCCAATATTTGACCACTCTTTCAGTGAAGAAATTTTTCCTAGTGTCCAATTTGAAACTCCCATGACACAACTTGAGGCTGTTTCCTCTTCTATCCCTAATGACCTGGGAGAAGAGATTGACCTCTGCCTCTCTACTACCTCCTTTCAGGTAGTTGTAAAGGATGATAAGGTCTTCTCTCAACCTCCTTTTTTCCAGTCTAAGCAACCCTAGATCCCTCAGCTGCTACTCACAGGACCTGACTCCAAGCACTTCACTAACATTGTAGCCCTTCTTTGGACACAATCCCTCACCTCAATGTCCTTTTGTATTGAGGTGCCCAAACTGAATGCAGTATTCAAGGTGAAGCCTCACTGGTGCCAAGAACAGGGGAACAATCATTTCTACAGTCCTGCTGGCCACACTATTCCTGATGCAGGCCAGGATGCCAATGGTCTTCTTGGCCACCCAGACACACATTCATGTACAGCCACTGTCGATCAGCAACTCTAGTCCTTTTCTCCCTAGAAGTGTATGGGGTTGTTGTGACCAAAGTATAAGACCCAGCATTTGGTCTTGTTAAATCTTAACACAACCTGTGTTGGTTAGAACCAACATGAATTTTTTCTCTGATGAGGCTAGAAGTTTGGTTAGCAAATGCCACTCTGGAAAGATAATAGACTGTTGTAAGGACTTTATCTTGCCCAACAAGTTTATTTCAAAAACAAGTCACTCTGTCTAATTCAGTCAAATTCCTCACTAAATGGGAACTGATTAACCAGCTGTCCAACCAACACTTGTGAATTAAGGCACTTCAACAAGTGAAGGTTTTCTGGATAGGTTAGAAGAGATGTAAAGATCAAAACTTTTACTGTTGTTATCCAATAGCTTGATCAGAAAAAACCACAAGGATTTTACAGAAGTGTTAACTGATTCTTTATTTTTACTTGTTAAAAGGCACAGAATGATCTGCCCCCACACAAAATTTCCTACCATACAGGGAAGCAATAAAAAGATTTAAAAGGCAAAATCTTAGCCTAATTTTAACTTAGTTTAACTGTTTCAGTCCTCTACAAGGTAGTTTTCTCTTGAAAATTAAGTTACACTTTGTTTGAAAAGGTAGAATTGTAGCAATTGAGATGCGTGATAAACCGAGCCTATTTGAGTAAAATATGTTTATGGGAGAACAAATAGATAAGTTTGGAAAAACTGTCAAAAATTAGGATTGTTTTCTGAAAAGTGCTGCCTCTGAAAGTGTCACAGTGAGCAAGTAATCGAACATGTGGGGAAATTGTACTCACAGAGAAGTTATCAACGGTTCACTGACAAAATGGAAGGATATAAGTGTAAAGTTCTACAGGGATTTGCTTCTGCTTCCTTTGTTATTCAGTGTTTTCATTAACGATGGTATGATGAAATACAGAGATTTGTTATTAAGTTTGCAGATGACACCAAGCTGGGAGTAACTGTAAATGCTGAAAGGCAGGAGGACCATTTAGTATGATTATGATAAATTGGAGAAAGGAACTGGAAAAAAAAAAAGAGGCCTTCAGAAGGTATGAGTACAGAAGTTCATTCCTTAGGCAACAATTCTAATTTTCCTAAATACCAGATGGGTATTCCTCTCTGGATAGTGGGAATCTGGGGTTACACTAGGCCATAAGCTGAACATGAGTCAATATTGTCATAATATTACAAAAAAGCCAAGCAGCATGCAGGATGTATAAACACAGGTATCTCATGCGAAAGATGTGCAGTAATCCTTTCCCACACCTCAGCACTGATAAAGCCTTAACTGGAGGTTTTTGCAAAATCCTGTGGGTGATTTTGAAACTGTAATGGCAAAAAAAGTTACAGAACAAATGGAGGAAGTTGAGAGGTGAATGATAAGGTAGAGAGTGTAGAAAATATGACCTGGAGAAAGATATGTCATTTATTGTAGTCTGCAGACGTGTAAAAGGATGATGCAGGAGGAAATGGGTGTTCTGTTTTGCCATGCTCACATCAGACCAAAGTCTCGGCTTACACAGGAGATGATCCCAGATAGAAATAAGGAAAAAAAATTTCTAACCAGAAGGCACTGAATCATTCAAGTGCATTTCCTGGGGTGTTGTTGTTGTTCCCTTAAGGGAATTGGTAGAGATCTTTGAGAGCAAACAAGAGAAACATGTGTAGGGATAAACCAGCTAGAATCAATCATGATTAGAGCAGGAAGATAAGCTGAAAAGGGATCCTGAATTCCCTGTAATTTATGAACATTTTGGTAAAAGAAACAATAAAGTAGATGTTAGTACAGAAAGGAGTGCTAATTAGAAGTGGAGTCATCACTCTTACTACAGGGATGAGCATTCTGTGCACATAGTGCCACTGCTCTTTCTTTCTTTAGCAGAATGGTGTAAATTATGATGGAGAAAACATTTCATTGAGGCTTAAGTTTTGCAGGGGAAATGTTAGTTACTTGTGACCTTGATTCTCATTTATGTAATACTTTCAAGCAAATAAAGCAGGAATATTTTTTAAATCAATGGCGAAGTTTGATTTGCCATCATTACAAAAATGATTTCTTTCTTCTTTTGAAATGACATTTTAATGTTGATATTTTTTAAAAGTTTCATAAAGATTAGGAAAAAAGGCAAAATGCTACACTAATATTTTCCTTGTTCTAAATTGTTCTAAAGCAAAAAAAAGTAAGTCCAAAGTAAACTGTGTAATGGTGATAGAACTGAAAAATCTCATTATTGCTAGTACTATTGTTTGAGACCTGAGAGAGTCTTGATTCCTAGAAGCTGTGCATCAGCCCATTTCAATTACCTGATTAAGTGTTCTCTCTCCTTTGCACTGTAGATTTTCTCATCTATTAATTTGCATCAGGTGGGGAGATAACTAGTACACCTTGAGATCACAGAGGTATAAAAAGCAATGAATAATTTACAAAGGTGAAGACAAGGGCCTCAATGTTCCAATAAAAGAGATAGCAGATGAAATATGTTGCTCTCTGATACCTAAGAAAGCATGGAAGCACTTTTTTTAGATCACAAGCTGACTGTATCTATGTTTTTTTAAGAGGTTCTTTCCTTTTATTTCCATCACACATCTTGTGGATGGTATCTTCTGTCAAGAGTACTAAATTTGTCTTGTGGTCTTCTAATCCTTCAGGGAGGAGCAATATTTTCCTTTCTGCATGCAAGTACGATTGTAGTAAGCAACCCCACCAAGATCTCTTCCTTTTCTTTCTAGTCCTATCCACTCACTTCACAACTTGCTCTTTATACTTAAAACATTGACTTTCACAGGATTTGTGAGGGTTTTGAGTCCTTTCCTCCCCTATCCATCTGTTTTTGCCTGCTTTTATCTCTCCCAGACCCACTTCTTAGTCAAGCAATTCCATGAAGACACAGCAGACTTTTCCTGCCTCAGTAACTAGGTTGTTGTTGTTCAGGCACTAATTTCATTTTGAAGTGAGACTGTCAGAATTTGTCCAACAGTTGTAAGAGCCTCCTGAAGGACACTTTCTGGTTGGAAGCCCTCTGGTTTGTTGCTTCTGTATTTGGGGGCTTATTTTATTTCTGCAGTTGCTCCTTATACATTTAAACATGAATCTTGAAGAAGCTCCTGCTTGAGGCAATTTCTTTGTAGTTGATTTATTTATTTTTGGTTTTTTTGAAGTACAAGGTACCTGTCTTCTCTCAGGCAACACATGTAAAATCAAGTGCTGAGTTAGATCTTGCTTGCACCAGAACTGATTGACACCAGCTGTGAAGATCAAGGGGTATCAAGCCAATGTAAACACTCTGAGTGAGAATCATGCCATGTGCATTTCTAGATGTCTTACCAGGCTAAATAGAAAAAGAAATTCTCAAAAAAAATTTCTCTAATTCCTCTTTGCAAGCAAATCTGTGAAGCCTATATTCCTTCTCCAGACCTTATTTGACATGGCTTTTTTTCTACACAAATGGGAAATCAATGCAATTGTTTGTCTTTAGCCCACTCTACATTGTCCTTTAATTATGTGGGTTGCTATTTCAATGACCCCAAAGACTTGTTCTATCAAGTTTGACAAACACCACTTTGAGGTCCAGCCCAGGGAGCTTTCAAGGGCTGTATTTTCTGAGTGATTCCTGTGCAGTCAGGCATGGAAATAACCTGTTGTAGTGGTCAACAGAGTCTCAGCTGCAGATGAAATGCCAGTCTGAGCATCTGCAAGGATTTGCAATCCTGGTGACTCTTGTGTTGCCCTTCATCCCATCTTCTGACTTTGTTTCCACTGTATGAGTTTTGTTTGGACTACTGATTAGGATGATGGTCTCTGAAGCTTCTATCTCTCCCAGAGTGCAACCACATTAAGTTACAAGAATGAACAAATACCTTTGACTGTTCAGAGCAGGAAAAATTGGTTATTTCCGGCCATCAGCACTGTCAACTACAAGACAATATGGATAACTTCAGATGATGACAGGACCACTTCACCCACCCATCCTCCACCACGTTGTTGAATTGTCCAAGCACCTTACATGCAAGCTGTGACAATGAAGTAGAACTCCACTTGAGTGAAGAGAGTCATGAATTTTCTTTCACCATGTCTTCGAGAGGAAAGAGCAAACACCCAGGCCAGCAAAGTAATTCCTGAGGACGAATCTGGCACAGGGCAAGGTGCGTATGTTTCATTATAAAGTCCATGTAAAGACAGTAGATGGCATGGAGCATCTCTCCTCAGTGTAATTTATATCTCCTACAACTCTGTGTGGTGTTCCACTCAATCCTTTCAATAATGGCTAAATGAAGGCAGGTTGACAACAGCTGCTGCACTGGCAGGTACCCTGTCTTCATAGATTCATAGAATGGTTCAGGTTGGAAGGGACCTTAAAGATCATCTAGTTATGGATGGTCATCTAGTTAGAGGAAGATCATCTAGTTATGGAAGGTCATCTAGTTAAAGGAAGATACGCGGGTTTCCACAAGTACAACCGATTAGTTTAGTGTTAACATTATGAGAGTCATGCCACAGATTTTCTCTGCAACAGAAAACCAACAGTGGGGATAGGTGAGACACCCAGGAAAACAACTTCCCTGCCATGAGCAGGGACACCCCCACTAGACCAGGTTGCTTAAGACCCCATCCAATCTGGCCTTGAACACTTCCAGGGAGGGGGCATCCACAACCTCCCTGGACAACCTGGTCCAGTGCTTCAGCACCTTCATCATGAAGAACTTCCTTCTGACTACCAGTCTAAGCCTACCCTCTTCCAGCTTTAAACTGTTACCCCTCGTCCTACCACTACAAGGCCTTGTAAACAGCTTTCCTGTAGTTGCTGGAAGGTCACTGTAAGATCTCCCTGGAGTCTTCTTTCTCCAGGAGAATTCGTTATACAGCCAATTCCTTATTCAGCAAGTGGTCCATTCATCAAATCCTTGCTTTTCCAGTTTGGTGACCAAGATGTTGTGCGGAACTGTGTCAAACGTTTTACACAAGTCTAGGTAGGTGACATCAGTTGCTCTTCCCTTGTCCACTTGTGCTGTAAGGCCATCATAAAAGGCCATCAAATGAGTTAGGCAGGATTTGTCTCTGATGAAGCCGTGCTGGTTACCAATCACCTCTTCATTTTCCATAGGCCTCAGCAGGGCCTTGAGGAGGATCTGCTCCATGATCTTGCCAGGCACAGAGGGGAGGCTGACTAGCCAATAGTTTCCAGGGTCTCCCTTTTTTCCCTTTTTAAAGATGGGGGTGATGTTTCCCCTTTTTTAGTCAGCAGGAACTTCATCAGACTGCTATGATCTTTCAAATATGATGGCTATTGGCTTGGCAACTACATTTGCCAGTTCCCTCAGGAATTCGTGTGTGGATTTCGTCAGGCCCTATGGACTTGTGCACATTTAGGTTCTTCAGATGGTGTCGAACCTGATCTTCACTGAAAGTGGTTGGATTATCCTTCACCCTGTCTACTGGGACCTTTGCCACTGAAGAGTGAGACAAAGAAGTCATTAAGTACTCCAGCCTTCTCCATATCACCTGTGACCAGGTCTCCATTTTCCCTCAGGAAAGGTCCTATGTCATCCCTAGCCTTCCTTTTTTTACTGATGTATGCAGAGAAGCCCTTCTTGTTTCCCTTTATCCCCCTTGACAGAATTTATTCTATCTCTTCTCTTGCTTTTCTAATCTGCACCTGCCTTCCATTACCTGCCTTCATTTAACCATTATCCAAAGGATTAGGATTGCACTTTAAAGCCAGAAGCTCCAAAATGGTCTGGCCAATGTGACAATGTTAGGTCATAGGCTGGACTTGATCATCTCAAAAGTCTCTCCCAGCCTCATTAATTCTGTGACTGTGACTCTGTGCAAGTAATCTCTGCCTTCAAACAGGAAGAGCATGCGCAATAAAATCAAGAGTGGAGTGTGTTACAAAGAAATTTTTTGACTCTGAAAAGGATTGTTTCTGACAAGGCAGGAGTAGCTACATTTGTACCTGCTGCACAGCCTGTCTGATATTGATATGTCTGCGTAGTTTTTGAAAGCCAGCCTTTTTCTTCTGATAGATAAATGTAAACCGAGATTATTTTCACTCATCTCCAAGAGACATCATTATGAAATTAACCAGTGGACAACCAAACCACATAGGGAGCTTGGAAACGTTTTTTAGGGTTTTTCAGATGGCCAGCTGTTCTCTTCCCATCTGGTTGTGTTTAACACTGAAATATAATTTTTGGTGCTGATCATTTCTGGGTAAACCATACAATTAAAGTATTTGAAAAACAAACATTTCTAAACCACAGATCATTGGGGAGATGGTTAAAAATGACAACCCATTTTCTAAGAAGATAGTTGGGAAAGGGAACCTGGAAGCTTAAGATAAAATTGAAAAGGAAACAAGAATTTCAGGGAACAGAAAAAAAGAGAAGAATAACAATACGAGCAAACAAATCCACCTTCACATGTATTTTAACAGTTTTTCTATTACTTTCAGACTAACATTATGTGGATTTTTTAAGAATTGAGCTTGGTTTCTGTGAACTTTTATGGATTCATGCTGCTACATGAGAAATTTATTACCAAGAAGTGGAATCTGCAGCAGTTTGAAAATGGGAGATATTTGCAGCCATAGGAGGATTTTCAGCTCTGTAACTCTTGTTTGTACTTTACAATATCAAATTTCAAGCAGGAAGGATGATAGAACTGAAGGCCCAGAAACAAATTTGGACGTGCCTCTCCCTTCTGCTACCCTGCTGATAATTTCTTTTTCTCACCTAAACTCAGCTCACTTTGGCTCTCCTCCCAGTATCCTCAGGCAGCAGCATGTTTCTTCTTAAACAATTCCAAAACTGTTCATTCCTAAAGATAAGTGCCTGGTGAATTCTCCCCTGAAAGAAGATTTTAAGCCAGGAATTCTGGTGAAGGGTTTTTTTAACTATTTTATCAGTTAACCAAAAAAGAGACAGTAAAAAATAAAGACCATGTGATTTGGTGGCTGGTGCAAGAACACAAGTGTTTTGTAGCAAGCCAGGAATGAACAACTTTGAACTCTTGCAGACACCAGATATAGATGTGAACACTGCTGAGGTACTACTATGCAATCCATTAAAATCAAATGAAAATCAGGATCTGTATATTCGGAAAGGCTCAATCCAGGCCTCAGATGAAGAGGTAAAGGCCATCACCAGGCAACACCATTGCTGCTACTGCAATCAGTGGTGTTTTGAAAATAGTGAGATAATATAAGAAGATATATCTGGATTTCTTCAAAGTGGCCGCATTTGGACTGAGGAGAGAAAAGACTTTTGGATCATGTAAAGGAAGTTGATGAAGAGGCTAGCACAGAAGCCTCCAGAATGTGAGATAAGCTTTGGCTAAGTCTTTTAATACTTGGATGCTTAAGCAAAGATAACCTCCAAGCTTTTGGCAGCCCTGCCCACAACTAGCTGAAACATAGAAGGACTAGGTAATTATCTGATGTGGTAAGAGTAATTACGGGAAGTGTGTAAAAGGTAAGGCAAATTTTACCTGACACCAAGGTTTACTCTCACATCTGAGATTTTCAAGCCCAATGAAACTTCTTTTCCTTCCCTTTGGATTTTAATTTTTGCTGAAATGTAGCTTCTAGTGGGGTGAGCCTTTGCTTCCTTCCTAGACAACCCTCCAAAAAGCTGAAATTTCATGGGTCTGTAGAGAACAGGGAGTTAAGTTCTAGTTATTTTTCCCAGCCAGACAAGGATGTATAGGTTGTAGTAATTCTTAGTTTCCCATTTTTTGAACAGTTCTACTCATGAACAGTTGTTATTTAGAACGTTGTTATAGACAAGTCCACAGAGCTAGACCTCCTCAGACTTTGGGAATATTGCATCCCAGCATGTCAATTTTTTCTAAGCAGTGTGCAGGAGATGCTAAATCCCTGGAAAGCACCTAGGGAGCTTCCATAAACAACTTTTAAAAAGATAATGATAGTTAATGACCTAATTTCCCAGCCAGCCAAAATACCTGTGGAATCAAAGTACCATATCTGAATTAATCTAAACTCCTGGGAGGTTTTGTTCTGGACTTAATCTGCACAATTGCTGCTTTCTGTCTGGCATTTTTTGGATGAAATCAAGACCCCAGTTTAGGCACTCACATAGTCAAAGAGAATTATTTCTTTTCTGTAAATTACCAGAGATTGCAGTATTGCCTAACAGGAAGGGGATTCAAGAGAAATGCTATTTCACCACCCACCAATGAGACAGATTTTTTTATTTATGTGCAGAATATATATATCGTGTATATATTTTGTAAAAGACAGCAATCAAGCCTAAAAAAACTTCAACAAAAAGAGAGTACATGTCCTCCTAAATTTCCTGTTTCCATTACAGGTATGTTCTTTTTTAATTTCCAGTCCAAATTGTCTTCATTGTAAATTGGAATACTTTTCATCCTTCCATCAGTTGCTACAGAAAAGAGTGTCCGTCAACTTCTTTGTAATAACCTGCCACATATTGAAAGACAATTTATTGTGTACTATTAAATCTTTTTTTTGTCTTTATTTTTTAAAGTGGTTCGTAATATGCAGTGATTTCTGAAATTTTCGTACAACTTCTGCCTGTTCTAGAAAGGCATGCAAGCTGCATTGCCCTCCGTTCTGAGTAAGACCTAACCTGTGTGGGGCTTACTACGCAAATATATGCAAACTAAAAAACCCAGCATATTCTGCCTGCTCTTGCAATACAGCCTTTTGTGGTGAGCTCCTCATAATTATCAGTTAATTGTAGTGGATTCCATCTTGCCAAGAATTTGAAGATGTGAAGATTGGATTCTGGTATGATTTCCAGCTCACAGAGTGCTTAGCTATTCTAGCAGAGGCTTCAGCACCTCCTTACAGCCATATGCCCACAAGGTTTTGTTCTGATATAAATGACATTAACAGGGGTTCTCTTTTGTGACATCATCTCCCTTTCCTAGTAACACTGGATAGAGTTGGCTAATTTGATTTAACCTTCCTTTCTTGGAAATCCTCTTTTTTGGATCATTTGTGTAGTTAAAAAGTCCCTAAACCTTCATGAACTATTCTCCAACAGCCCCTGATGTGGATAGAAAGTCCTCATTCTAACCTAATGAGAGAAAACATACTTTCTCCTCTCTTGACTTCAGTTTACTGTAACCATCAGAAAAATAACTGTCCAGCTGTACATGATAGGTCCCCTTTGTGCGTGTGGCTTCTGTCTTTGCTAGTCAGTCTTCACTCATAGCACTTAGGGACTTTTCATGAAAAATAAAGATTTGGGAACAGCTCTAGGCAGTAACCACTGGACTACTTGCATATGACATTCCAGGTATGTATACATTACCCACGTCTAAAATTGGGCTAGTGAGATGCAGTGAATGTGGTATGGAAGTCCCCATGCCTTACTTAGTGGGAACATACACTATGCAGTGATATTCCGTTATGCATCTTCCCTTGGGGCAAAGTTGTTTCCCATGGTCCCATGTCAAACTCCACATCCAGAGAGGAACAGTTTCCCCTTTGTGAAGCATGACAGTCTTGCAGCCTAGTCACTAAAATCTCTGCATAGTTTTATTTTTAGTTATAATCCAATTCAAATGCTGGCATCTCCACTGTGTCTTTAGAAACTCTCATGTTCCACCAGGGAAGCTTAGGTTAGACATTAGGAAATATTACTTGTTGAAAGGGTTCTCAGTCATTGGAACTGGCTGCCTAGGGAGGTGGTTCAATTGCCATCCCTGGATGTGTTTAAAAGTCAACTAGGTATGAAGCTTAGAGACTCCCATATTACTAATGATAGGATGAGGGGAAGTGGCCTCAAGTTGTGTTAAGGGAGATTTAGACTGGATATTTTACTGAGAGAGTTGTTGGGCACTGGAACAGACTGCCCAGGGGTATGGTGGAGTCACCATCCCCGAAGACATTTAAAAAACAAGTAGATAGAGCACTTGAGACCATGGTTAAGTACATGTTGAGATGAGAGCTAGACTTGATGATCCTAGACGTCTTTTCTAGCCATAATGATTCCATGATTCTATAGTTTTGCAGTGGGCTTGGTACAGTTACATTAATGGTTGGACTCAAAGATCTTAAAGGTCTTTTCCAACCTAAATGACTCTATGATTTCTTCTGACTAGTTCATGTAGAGAAAACCAGCTTCTATTAGTGAACTGATAAAAATACATGATGATATTTTTCATTTCACAGCTACTTAACCTGTTTCCAAATTACAGATGAGGACTATGTACATTTGCTTAAGAACATACTCACTAGGAGGGAAAGTCACATAAACTACAATTATTCCATATTTGTGTTCACTTTTGTTTTTAAAATCCATGCAAATGTGAAATTATATACATTGCATAATGATCCATAGACTGCTAATATTTTATAGTGAATAAAATACATTCCTATAGCCATATGGAACTCATGAGCTCAAATATACCACACCATGGATTACACTGTATGCAATTGCATTTACATTTATTTGGTAATATTAAAAAATGCAGAGGGATCTAATTAAATCTTTAAAACAGCAGGGTATTAGGAAACAACTAGCTTGGACAAACAAGACCAGGACTTGGTTATCTGTCTGCTTTTGTACATGTGAAACTGATTTTTTCACTTGTCACCATTATATCTTTCCCTTTTCTTCAGTACAACTCAGTTTTCCTGGCCTTGATCACAATGAATCACCAGGAACTCAAAGCACACACCCAGCATACATGCTACTTTATCAGCATTACTTTAAGAGTTTGCAGGAGCCACAACAAATTTCGTATGCTTATCTTCATGTTCACAAATAATATACATATATATATATATGAAAATCAGGAGTTCTCTGTAGCCCAGTGTATTACCCATTTAGGATGAAGACTTCTAATCTATTTGCTTACAAAGATCTTTGAATTCTTTCTAAAAAAAAAAAACAAAGAAAGTAATTCAATCTGTATTCTGCATGGATGGTATTAATGTCATATTACTGTTACTAAAATGATGTACTCCTGAGTTGCTTCTTAAGCCAAATTCGTATTGGCTTGCATATGAGTTTTGTCTGAGTGAAGATTTTGGATTTTACCCCTTGTATAAATCCAACTTTCCTGACATTCACTGCAAAATATTATGTCTAGATACTAGATATATCATAACATGTTAAATGCCATGATGAATGAGATGAACTACAAATCATTTGAAAGGCTCCACAGCAACATTTCACTGTGAGATATAACAGGAAACAAACGTTACATCTTCAGTGAAGCTCTGGGTAAAAAGAATCAAGTTCCACAGTGGGAGAAAAAAAGCAATGCAGTGTTTAGTGACATTTCATCTTGATGCCAATAGTAAGAAAACCTAGCTTTGCAAAATATACTGAAATTGCTCAGAGCAGACCACTGATGAAGAAATACAGATTTCAGTTTGAGGCTGGAAATAAGTTAATCACAGGAGATTCAGCTTTGAGGAATCATAGAATCATTAGGGATCGGAAGGGACCTCGAAAGATCATCTAGTCCAATCCACCTGCCACATCAGGATCACCTAGACCAAGTTGCATGGGAACATATCCAGGTGGCTCTTGAACATCTCCAGAGAAGGAGACTCCACAAGACCTCTGGACAGCCTATTCCAATGCTGCGTTACCCTCACTGTGAAGAAGTACCTTCTGATATTTATATCACAGTATCACAGTAATGATGAGGCTGGAAAAGACCTTAAAGATCATCCAGTCCAACCTAAAACCAACCAAGTAACCTAACATCTGACATCTAGATCATGCCAATCAGCACTTCATCCAGCCTAACCTTGAATACCTCCAGAGATGGCGACTCGACCACCTCTGTGGGCAGCCCGTTCCAAAATCAGATCACTTTTTTAGTGAAAAACCTTTTCCTAATGTCAAGTCTAAAGTCTATGTCAAGTCTATGCAACCTCCTATGTTCCAGCTCTCACCCATTGCTCCTTGTCATCACCAGATGACCTTAAGAAGAGCCTGGCTCCATCCTCCTGACACCCACCCCTCACATATTTATAGACATTAATGAGATCACCCCTCAGCTTCCTCTTAATCCTCTAGGAGACTGGACTGAGAGGTACACTGATTCAGTACTGGTCACTGTCCTGAACTGGTCAGGCAGCTATACTAGATTATTGTTGTATGCCCCTTACAACTCTGCTCCTCTCCAATAATTAAAAACAATATTTTTGTGGGAGAGTTGGTGAGGCAGACCTCTGTTACCACTGGCAAAGATTTCAGTGTAGCTTTTAGGAAAATAATGATGCTTTGCATTGTGGCTGGCTTGCTGAGCACTTCTCTTGTCATATAATTGCCCATACGGTTAAAATATTAAACAGGATATCATTACACTTTTTAATCCACAGTTGAGACCAAGTAGAGATCAGGAATAATCCTGCTCAGAGTACCACATTTGCTGTCTGACGTGGAAGATCTTGATTAGCTTTTAAGTAGAAACACATTTTTTAAAGTTACATAATCTGAATCTCAGATTTCCCCCTCCCCCTTGAAAATAATTGAATTAAATATTATGAAACATTAAAAAGTTCTTGAATCCTCTGGTTCTGGGGGAGAAGGTGGTGCTCTTGCAGCTGAGATTTTCCTGTCTCTTGTTCCGAAACCCATCACTCAGTAAAACATATTTCTACTGTGTGTCATGTATAAGTTCACACACTCAAGTCTTCAGAACCTGACTCAGTGGTTACTCAGTACTTCCTCTGGCAAAACCAATGGAAGTTTGCCCAAACAAAGACTAGAGACTGAGTGAAAATGACAGAACACATGAGGAACTGATACATAGAATTTGAAAAGAGAAAGGATCCCTTACTTCATTCATGATCCATGATGGCCTGTCCCAGCATCTTTGTCCCTTGGGACACCCCTTGCTGGGCACTAGATGACTACCTGCTGTTTTTCTTGTCTTGATTTGTCCTGTTTTCCATGGTGCTGCTTTTGGATATACTGCTTGGACTAACACTAAATCAATTTTGTTGCTTGTTTCTCTTTATTGAGGTAGCAAAACACAGGGCATGAACCCTTCCATAAGGGATTACTGGTTCTGCTTGCTACCTGTTGTCCTGTGTGCAGGGCATTAGTCTCCTGAAAAGAAATTATTTGAGAGAACAATGTTTCATATTCTTGATTCTATTTCTGATTGGAGTATGAGTGATGTTATGGGGCAAGATGTTCAGGCCACAGTCCTTCAGATACCATACAGAAATTATCAGAGTACATCTGTGCAAAAAGTGTAGCAATGTTCTTAATGTGGCATAGTCAGACTAGGTTAGACAACATTGTTTAGAGCACTAGTAGAGACAAAACAACTCAGCATGGTTTGAGTTAGGGCAATAAAGGGTCCTGAAGTTAAAATTGAACCTTTGCAATAAGTCATCTCCAGTTAAGAATGCTGTTTATCTTCCATTTTCTTTCTTTCTCCATTTTTTTCTTTGAAGTGTAGACATCCCTGCCAACAGGAACCTAAATAAAATCAGTGGGATTTTTCAGAAGTGCTGAGTACAAAAAAATCTCATAAAAATCAGAAAAAGCTGTGTGTGTTCAGAAATGTTAGGTGCCCAAACAGAGAGTCTTCAGAGACTTCGAAGCCCTTGTTTGGGAACTTTTGGATCAGAAACGTAGTACACAACCCATTGAATTAGCATGATGTTCAGTGAAATATCATACTCTAAACCTCTTTCAATTTCTTAGGAAACAAAAGTCAGTGCAAGAATCACAATGTTGTCTTTTTGTCCGTTTTTTTCCTCTCTTGTCCTCTTTTTAAAAAAATCTTTTCTGGTTGGGTGGGTTTTTGTTTGGTTTTTTGTTTTTTTATCATTACTATCTGTTTATTTCTTTTCCTTATTTTTGTCATTCTGGAATTTCAAGTACATAACATATGCCAAAGTAATAGTCCTGAAAGCAATTTTCCAGGTTGAACTTGGAGGTGAAATATTACATCACTCACCAAGCCTGGGCTCTGGGGCTAGCTCAAGCAGCATTACAAAGAGTTTTCTGGCTGCTGCAAGCTAGATGGATATTGATGTAAACCAGGAGACACAAAAATTACTTTAATATTACAGTGACTCTAGACATTCAAATTCTTATAGTGAGGCAATTTCAAGCCCAAGGTGATGTAAATCCTTACAATGTAGGGAGAAATATTGTGCAGAACACAGTTTTAGCTCCTATTTGCAAGGCCTCAGTACAAAAGGATCAAGTGCAAGAGCTTGTGATGTTGAGTTGTGAGGAAGTTTTACTTGTGTCAAGAAAAACGTAGACTGAAAAGGAGGGGAAAGAGAGGATTAAAAGAAAAATCGCTTCTGAGGGTATTTCAATCCAGATTTCTGCCCAGGAGTCAGACCTTTGCCCAGTAGCAACTGTGTTTTATGTACCCAATCTCCCTTTAACTTTTTCCATTTTAGTCAAGTCCATACTTCCACTATTTTTTGACATTCAGATGAAACAGCTGCAGGAAACAGCATGGCAGGCAACTCCTTCTTTAATTTTTCTCTTTCACAGCAATAGTAAAAAAAATAAGCTGCTTGACACTGCATGAATAAGAAGGTTAATTGAAACCAGACCCTGCTGGTGGTCCAGTTCCAGTTCATCTCAGATGGGTGACAGGGGTAGACCTGGCTCCATGCAAATTTTCTTTAAGTAGCAGATTGTTGGACAGAGCATGGACTGTATGGGGCTGTGCTGAAAGGTCCCTTGTAATATAGGCTTTACCAGGGATGGGCTTTTGTCCTGTTGGTGTTTAGCCCTCTGCTCAGGCCATCTGGCTACCCTCCCTTCCTTTCCAACTTCCAGTCTGATGTGATTGCTCATTGGAAAACCACCCACTGCTTGTTGCAGTTAACTATGAACATTCTCAGAAAAGGTCATCATGGGCCACAGAAAACATATGCATCTATTTATATTCATTAGTATTAATTACATTTTTAAAAATCAGCTCTTTCATTCTCCTTTTCGGTTGAAACTAGCAGAGGCAAGTCCAGGGGTGGGAAGCACAGTTATTCCTCCTAGTAAGAGGACGTATTCAGAGGAAGAAGTCCTAAGCCTATGAACCCAATGACCAAGTATTTCCAGGCTGGACTAATGAGCTCTGAATAAAATTTCTTTTCTTTATAGAAACTCATTGGAAGAAACCATTAAAGATTTGATTTTGAGAAGTGAGAGGCACCTATGTACTTAAGCAAATATATTAAAAACTGCAGATACATAAAGAACCCAACTCTCAACCCAGTATAAGCCAGGGTTCTGGCCATTAAATATTAGACATCAAATGTCGATTAGGCATAAGACCTGAAATATCTGAATCTAGTCTGTAATAGCTGAAAGGATTCCTCTGTGGAACAGATACTGGCACAGAACTCAGAGCTTTAATTTTATAAATTGCTCTTCAATTTATATATGGATGGAACATACTACTTCCTATCACTACAATCAGGAGAGTGATGTCCATGGTCTAGAGATATTGATTCTTCAACCTGTACCTGTTCGTTTTCTTAGTCTTTAGATGTGAATAGCTGTAAAAGACAAAGGCTGCATCCTGCTATGTGTCTGTATGGAGGCTAATACAGTAGTATTAATACCAAGAATTATAAGTATTTAAAGCAGGAGAGTGTGGAGTATTCTTTCCTTTTTCTATTGTCTTGCATTATATGACATAGTTAAAGAAGTTTTAAGAGAATGTGCATTTTACGCATTTCACTGCTGAATGTGAAGAGGAGAGCTGAAACAGTACATACCAAAGGTTGATAATACAAGGAAAACTTACCGCCTTGGCTTTCAACCCTCAGTGGATATCACTTGGGTAAAACAAAACAAAACAAAATAGTGTATTCATCTGGAATTCATTGAAGATCACTCCTTGAGAAAAGTACAAGAAAAGTGGACCCCATAGTATCTGGAAAAAGTAAGGTGTTCTCTGGTAGAATCAATGAAGAACCATTTCGTAGGCATAGTCCATGAGCTGTCAAGGAGAAGAAGTGCAGTTTGTTTTACAGGTCCTTCCAGAGTTGGCAGAGGTCTCAGTAACACCAGGACAATTCTCACCGTTAATGGCTTGGCCAGATGTAATAGCAAGAAATCACAAATAATGTAATTTTATGTAGAGTATCCCAACAGCCTTCAGTCATCGTATGTGCCCAGCGGCAGCCTCATCTGCTCAGTCAGGATCTTGGCAGCTGATTTTGCTAGGTCAAGGCTCCTGTAAAAAGGAGGCCTTAAACAGTATTAATGTATGCTGTACTTAGCCTCTGACAGCCCCTAGATCCATCATTAAATTGGTGCATATCCCAGTTCCTCTGGCCAGGCTCTTTGGCAACAGCAAAATCCTCTGACCTAGTTATTCCTAATTCTCATCTCTGGTAAACAGGCAAAAGAAAAAAACCCACAAAACCCTGATCTCTTGAAGTTATCTTCAGACTTCAGAGTTTTGCAAAGCTCTTTACCCATCTTCTGCCTTCCAACCTACTTTGTGAAATTCAGAGTCTCTGAGGAGTTGTCCATGTGCCACCATTTACTGGGGCAAAGACACTTCAAATGGTTTTGGCAAGAGACTGGTAGTGGAAACCTCCATGATACCTACTGCTACCTAGTCAATGTGCTTGTTTTCCATTTGGAAACATTTTGTTGAGTAAAATCCTGGCTGGGAAAGCTCCTTGGCT
The DNA here is from genome assembly GCA_013397515.1 of Upupa epops. Lineage (NCBI taxonomy): Eukaryota > Metazoa > Chordata > Aves > Bucerotiformes > Upupidae > Upupa > Upupa epops. The sequence goes on from VZRI01003059.1 coordinate 18,078, forward strand.
ATCCCGTTTATATTATTTTTCAAAGCAGAAGGAAATGTTATGTTCCTGCAGCATGGTACAATTGCAGAACCTGCCTCTGCCCATTTTCTCATTAATTCCCTTAGTAACCAGGCAGACCATAGGATTTCATCATTGCAAAAAGAAAGTCAGACAAAAACACCAGGAGGCCTGGATGGATGAACAAGGAACTCATGGACAAACTTAGATGAAGAAAAAAGCCTACAGAAGATGGAAGTGAGGACAGGTATCCTATAAGGAATATAGAGGTATTTTCTGATCAACCAGGGATCGGGTTAGGGAAGCCAAAGCCTGGATATAATGAAATATAGCCGGAGACAACATAGCAAAAAAAAAAGCTCCTATAGGTATATTGGTGATAAAAGAAAGCTGGGGAAATTGTGGGATCCCTCTAGAAGAGAACAGGTAACCTGGTTAACTGGGGTATGAAGAAGGCCCAAGAAACTGCATGCCAGTTAGCCTCACCTCCTTGCCTGACAAGTTCATGGAGCAGATCCTCCTGGAAACCATGCTAAGTTTCCCCTAAACCCTTGTTTGTCGTTCTGAATTTTCTCCTTCTGAGACACCAGTTTGCATGTTTGGACATGAAAATGTAAGGTTTTTATGTAGGTGCTTACAAGTCTTCCTACCTACAGATATTTAAGGTACCTCTACTGATGAGTTTCACATTCACTAGATCAAAGATGAAAAGTTAACATATGTAATTAAAGTAAAAAGGGTCAGTTCTCTGACACTGATTTTCCAGTCTAGGACAGTTAGCAGCTTGTTGGATAAGTGATGTCTGTGGGCTGTTTCTAAGTGAAAAATGATCCCTAAAAGGAGAACTACTTTATGAACTCTACCAAAATAAAATCTAATCATGCTGATTCTCTATCTAGAATGTATCTGTTCTTGTTGTTAATACTAGTTCAGTATGGGTGAAAGAACTAAATTAAAAAATGGAAGTGTGACAGGAACATGACTAAATATTTCAAATTTGGAATTCAAAACAAAAAGAAAATCCCATTTCTTCATAATAGTTTATCACAGAAACAAAACTTCTGATTTTCTTTCTCTCTTTTTCTTCATAAATTTTAGACTTCAAAGTTGTTGGTTTGAAAGAAATGGAAACGTTTCCCTCCAATTTGCCTGTTGTATTCTGCTCCTTTTTTTTACTTACAGGAACTGATGTGGCATCACTTTTTACAAAATTGATAAATAAGCTTGTGTTGGCTGACTTGGTGAGGTCAAAAAAATGAATGTATCTTGTATATTTATATGCATCTGTCTTGCATGCAGCACAGTGCAGTGTAATGCCCAAGCTTAATTAAAAAGCAAATAATACAAACAAGGGACACAGTAAAAATCCAAAGCAATAGTCACTAATGATGTCAGTTCCTACTGGAATAATTTTTCTAATGCTACTGGGATTTCCAAACAATGAATTAATTAATTGTGCCATAGAGTTACTTAACAAATTTTAAGCGCTTTGGAAAAGTGCACGCTGCATATATACATATTATATATACATACTTATAGATATATACAAACATATATATATAGCCTTGTATATCTCGATAAATAGTAGAATGTACTCCAGGGAAGTTCAGGACTGAAAAAGGTTTTTATGCATCAGTGGTCTTGAAAACTCAACCACAGTATGTTAGGGAGAGTGGCAAATATTCACAGGGAACCTGGAGATGAGAGTGTTATCATTGATGCGTGTTCCATTAGCACTGTCCTTAACAAATCTTGACATCCTCATTAACCATAACTCATTAATATTTTAAATAATTATGACATCCTAAGGCCAAGTAATAAACAGATGTCACCATATGAAAAAGATTGGAAAAGAAACTGAACTATGGTAGCAATTCCAGTCTTGTTATATCTCTGGGAAAAGGCTGAACGCATTCCAATCCAAAGTGAGAACCTCTCACCTTTGTCTTCAGTACCTTGCTATTGTATGGCGTTTAGATTTTGTATTAGGTCTTGTTGAAACACTTTCTACGTCTCCATTTATTCCCACACATGCCACCCAGCTTCCTAACTATTAGTTGCATAATAATGCATTCTATTATCTATACAAATATTATTATATCTATACAAATATTATTACAAACACTGCCTTTCCATATCACATGTAGTGGATTTTGCACTAAATAAAATCATGTCTTAACTCAGCATTTTATTGCCCTTTCACACATGGGCCAGTTGAGAGAAAAAAGTAAATGTATTTGGTTCAATACCACAAAGTCTATCAACAGCCCAGAGTCTTTCTTTGTATGTATCTATGGCACATATTGGGTTCTCTACCACTCTGCCTCTCAATCACTAGCCTAATTAATATTTGACAGAGTCTGAACCTGAGGCTAATGGTATTTTCCCATGTTTTGCTTTCACAGGATGTAGAAGCAGGGTGCATGCCTTTCTCTAATGCAATCCAAGCACAAATGCTTGGATGTGAGGCAGCTGGCTGAGATTTGGCATGGTCTTCATCTGTGCCTCTTATAAGCAGATCACCATCAGCATGACTTTTGGTAGCCCTTTGCCTGCATATCCTCTTCTACCCTGCTCCAAGTGATATCATATTCCTTTAGGAAGGAGCCAAGAAAACCTTGCTGTTTAATATTGGATTCCTAAAGTTGCAAGAAAGTAGAGGAGGTTATGCATAGATAGAAGCATGGTTTGGACCAGCATAAGGGTTGATGTGCGGCATGCATCACGTTCCAAAATATAATTAAATGTTTCGGGGCTTAGTTTTCTGTTGAGGCTGGACACAGAAAGTGCCACAAGGAGGCAGCTGTAGGTGAGGTGAAGTCTGGGATAATTTTGGTCTCTGAAGGACAGAGCTTCAATCAAGTTTGGACAGCTAACTGTCAAACTAGCATTTTCATGTATTTTAGCTACAGGCAGTGTTTAGCTACTGTTCAACGTGGGTGGCAGTTATCAGACACTGATGTCATGATATGATGACACTTCTGCCATGATTGCAGGTCCTCAGGCATGGAAGGAGCCCAGCTTCCAGCCCTGGACTTCCAGCATCAGAAGAGAACTACCTGCAGAAAATCACTGCAGAAAATCAAGTCAGAACAGGGATTGAGCCTGAATATTCCACTTTCTCTGGGAGACAAAAAAAGTAGAGGCCAGCACAGACAAGTGTGTGAACCTGCTGAAACATGAAGTGCACTCCAGGGACAGAATCAAAAGAGGGACTTTCTTTGCTTTAGACCCAGACTCTATATCATGTCTGTCTCCTGCTACCAATTCAAAAAGCTCCATCCTGCCCATGATATGAGTTTAGTCCCCAACGTATGTTTCAGAACCAGTAGTAACAGATTTCCAAATTGAGATTAAAATAATGTTAAGCAGTATTGGCCCCACAGCAGAGAGCTGTGGCCAGATTTAGTGGGAGGGAGGGGAAGCCTAGAGATTGGAAAGGATTAAGGTCGCATCAGTGTATCTGGTCATCATCTCACTGTTTTGCTTTGATGTGGTTCTCTAGCGAAGACTGAAAGAACAGGTTTTGCAGCTTTTGCTAGACATGAACTTCTGAACAAGGAGGTAAAATGTGGAGGAAGAAGTAGGAAAAAAACTCGGTGTAGAAATTCTTAGATCTCTTTAATGCATCTGGCTCCTACTTAGTTGTGTTAATGTCTGGGTACTAGGCAATGGGTACATACTCTTGGAGACAGTTTGCATGACGTGACTTAGCAAAGGTGAAGCTTGAAATGCTCATCACTAGCCCAATGATGAAAACTGGTGATCTGCCTCACCTAGAGGGTTGATATCATTTTTATGGCAGTGTGTTTTATTACATGGACATTTCCGTGTAAGAAGTGCACATGTTGAGGTATTCTTGCATATATGTAAAAGAAAGTCTCTAGAGCTATGTCTAGCTGGATTATTTTATAACCTGTATGCTGTAAATTGAAGCTGCACACTAGACAGAGACTTGGGGAGAGTATCCTTTGAGCATACACTACCAAAAAAGCCTGAGCAGGCTGTAGGAAGGCTCTTTGCAGGGCATCGGAGCAGCCAGGAGCAAGACAGAGCATGCTATGCTCAGTCAACAATGCAGCAGACACAGGCCCAGGGTGGACCAACCTATTCAAAGATTTGGGCTAGTTTCAGCATACCTACATAGGCTGGTGGAGTTGGCAGGAAGGGGCAAGAGGCCCAAGCCAGCTGCTCTGGACCAGTGCACTTCCCTGTGGAAATAAGGCATTTCTTTGCCCAACTGACCTACCACAGGGATGATGGGCTATGCTCCCAAGGGGCCAGTTCACCACAGCAGGAGATGGGAAAGGCAGCACCTCTTTTCATCCCCACTGGTGCTAATCCCCTGACCACAGTCCGGCAGAGAAATTGCAGCTGTTGTGGACATGTCTGTCTGATTCCTCTCTTTGTGTGGTCAGGACCCTCCCTGAAACACAGCTTCATGCCTCATCTGCACTTTGAACACCTGGGGAAGTACCTGGATTCAGGTCATGACTAGCTGGGAGAGGCTGACCACAGCCCAGGAGTTACCATCTAATTAGATCAGCAGGCAGTGATAGATTTCCTTCTCCTTTTTAGAGGAAGGGAGTACAACCATAGATTGTCAAATATGTTCAGGCATCTAAGTCCTAGGTCTGGGATCAGCAGCAGTTACCTAGGAACCCTGGAGCAGAAATGAAGTTTGAATCAATTTGCATGCTCTAGCCTACACTCGTTTCAACATATAGGTGCTGCAGTTTTCAGTGCTTCTAGTTTTCCAAGTACTTGTTAAAGACAACAGCTATTCTCAGCACTGGGAGCAGCCCTTTTTAATTCCCTTGTTACATTTGCTAACTTGTTTGCCCCCTGTGAGAAGGAAAATGAATCACGGATGTCTTTTGTTTGCTAAATGTTAACAGCCCTGTGGAAAAACCCTCATAAAATATTCATCCTATCCTGCTCTTCTAAATTAGACCGTTGCAGTTCTAACAAGTCTCAGAGAATAAATCTTCATTCTCTCATTCAAAGGCACAGTCAAACATTTCTGCAGGCTTTTCTGTACCCTGTATCACCTTTGGGCAAAGTTTCTGCTCCCTCAAGCTTTGTGCTGCTTTTATTCTTTCATGTCTTTGTGTATATGGCATTACAGAAGAAGTAAAGGTTTCCAAATGCATTTATTCTCATTTCTGCTTTAATGGTAAAGAAAAGGAATATATTTACTCTTGCAAATGCAAGGAATGATTGGGACAGAAAGGAGCTGGGGAGGAGGTGTCAGCAAATGAACACTTCCCACCTGCGGAAAGGAGAGGGAGGGGTCTAAGATGTTTTCAAACCAGAAGGTAATGTCAAGACTTTGTGCCTGACACCACTCATTGCTTTCTTGTGTGAAGGGAAATGATTTTACCCTTAGGAGTGCTCAACCCCCCTTGATTGTGTCAGCAAGGCAGAACAGCTACGCCGTAATAGTCTCTGTGTCCCCATGTATTTGCCTACATGCTTTTCCATCCGTACCAGGTGCTTGCTTCCATGGAGAGGATGATGGGCACAGATCTGCTCCCTGTTTTCTGCTAGCCTTTCTTTGTGGCTCCACCACACTTTGCTCCAGAGCTGATTCCTAATGACTCACAACAGGAGGAGAGCAGTTCTCAGAAATTTTGTTGCTTGGAAGCATCAGTGAGTGAAAGAAAAAGAGAGTGGGACAGATTTTGATTGGAGGAGAGGGAAAAGGGGTTTGATGCAAATTCCCTTTCAGAATAATCATTATGAGTGATCCTCGGCGTGGCCTGTTTTACTTCAGTCTAATTCTTTCCATACAGTGACCTGAGTGAGCCTGTGAGACTTGAAGCATGTGCCTCACTGTGTTTCAGGTTCCTCTTGAAGTCTGAAGCAAGAAGTTGCTCTGACCAAACTTGTGATAATGTCCTGGCAGTATTCTGGACTCTGTGCTTTGTTGGTGATCAGCGGTAAAACACTGTGCACAGGGTCCTATAATAGCAAAGGCAACTATTCTCTCTGGTGGTACTTGTTACCATCTGTTAAAGATGAAATTGGCTTTCCCAAGCCTGGGCAGGCTGCCCTGTATCCCTCAGCCCCTCCATGGCTGCAGTTAGAGGGAGAGAAAAAATTCAACGTGGAAGGAAGGAGAGGTCTCAGCAGGGTGGAACCCTTTTTCCCAGGCATTATCATTTGCTGGTTGCAAACAACAATGGCCAACAAGCTGCTAATGAGCAGGTAGCATGAAGAAACATCTCTTGGTGCTTTCTTCTTTCCCCACCATTGTCAAGCAAAAATTGCTGGTCACCAAGAGCTGTCAGCAAAGGGGGCAGCAAGGAAAGGATGGTACCTCTTTCCAAAAGATGAAATTAGTTCACTGAAGGAACTTCCTACTTCAGAGTAATTAGCAAAGTAGATGTGTTTGTAGAGGAAAGCTGTTGGAGAGGGTGGTATTACCTCCTGGGTCAGGAGACAGTGCTTGGATGTCTCCAAGCACCTGACAATTGCCATGTGCCGCTGAGAGAGCCGAGGAGGGAGATGAGGGTTTGCAGAAACAACAGGAAATATTAGAGAGTGACTTTAACAGAACAAGTGATTTCTGAGACCCTGAGACAGACCTCTTGGGTAAAACTCAGTTGAACTCGTACATGATTTTTGCTGGCAGAATTGTATCTAATTTGCAAAAATGCACAAGCTGATGGAAGGGATGGAGTAAACTGTGTTTCAAAGATGAAAAAACAAAGCTCTCCCATTTGGGCTGAACCACTTGTTCTGGTGTGTGCCTTTTGTCAGCAAACGACTTTCCAGCAAGCAGCTGTAGGGCTGCACTGAAATTAGCCAACAATCCTACTGAATTTTGCAGAAGTGGGTTGGAATTTTGGACGTGCCGGAGCTCGAGAAACAAAGCATGTATTAAAAAAGAATACCATAAAATCCTCTAGGAGAGAAAAAAACCCTCTGGTTTCACAGGGCAGAAATTATTGTTTCCCTAGCACATATTCTATATGTAGAAAGCAAAAAAATGTAAAATAAAATTACAGCTAATAAATATGTTAAATGTCCAAAGGTTTATTTGTTATGTATAGTGGTGGCCAGTAGTACAACTAAAGTTAACATTTTTAATAAACCCCCAATTTTCACGAGTTTATTACTGAACCATAAAAGCCAGCTTCTCAGTTCAGCTTGCCATGTAAGTCTTCAGTTTCTGCCCCACTGCAGTCTGAAGCCTAGGGAGTACACACACATGTAATTCAAGCCATTACTCCACCCTGATTTTGCACCACCAGAAGACCGTTGGAAAGACTCCTTATTCATGTTGCAAAGAAATAGAAGAGGCATGACTCTTGAACAACATTAGAATTAGACTCTTTTTAACAATAAAATGAAATTGTTTTGTTTGTGTTTGGGGCTCCAGGAAGGTAACACAGAACACAAGGCAGATTTCCAGGGTGGTATTTCCTGTGAAGAAGTCTGGCTTCACGTAGGAGTTGTAGGAGTCAGTAGGGAGAAGAGATTTAGTCTGATATTTTGTTGTGTTAAGCTCTATTGTATCCCCTGCTTGGGGGTGCTTTGAGCTTCCCTTGCTCCTTAAAGGTAAGGGTTACTAGGGGGCTGGACTGATATTAAAAGAATCTTGAGAGACTTCTGAAAAAACCCACAAACCAAACCCTGACCAAAATTGTTCACTTCTCCTAATCCAGTGATCACATGTGTTTGAGGGCAAGGTTCTTCTTCCAGCTGTCTTGAGGGATGAGGAGGGCAAAGGTTGAAAATCAGAAGAAAAAAAAACCCAAAACTGTAATTCTGTAATTTTCATAGTCAAAACTGTCAGTTTGAATAAAAATAGGATTTAGTATCCCTGCACCCATATTAAGTGTTGCTTTGTGAATAGAAATCTCCTCTGGACTTTTAAAAGCCACCTCACTGCTTGCAGTCTGCACCTTAGGGAGAGCAAGGTCAAGACACCAGTGCATCCACAGCAAAAGCACCTTGATCTTGACATTTCTTACTCACCTCAGTAAGCCTGATTCAGGACTGCTGACCATTCTATTCTTGCTTTCCTCTAGATAGGTTCACCTTTAAAGTATTTTACACAGCCATTTGATGAAACTTTGCATGAAGTTTGGCATCTGAACAGGTAGCAAGAAAACATCTTGACCTACGTGGGATATGCAACCATGAAAGAACTTTTGTGCTAGGAGCCATAATATCTTATTTGCACAAAAATCAATAGTGTTTTTCTCTGGGACAGTCACTTAAGTTCAATTCCTAATGAACTACAATCTTATGAAGTAGATTGTATCAACATGTCCTGGGAGATGCTCTGTATCATTAGATTTTAACGCAATCTGTTTCAAATTTGCCAAAAGTTTCCAGCTATGAGGTGGATTGCCCCGTGACTCTAAGGTTTTTCTTAGATATCTCCTACAAGTTGGTATGACAATCAGATACTCCAGGTAGTCCTCAAAATCCATATTTGAATGGTTCAGTTTTATAGGAAGGAATTCAGCATTGTGGCAACAGATTTTCCAAGCCAATAACGAGCAGTCAGAACCCTGCTGAACATCAGTGTTGTCTAGAAACCACAGATGAGCTTCTTTGTGAAAGACTGAGAAAGATATCACCTGGGACAGCCCACCCCAAGGCTTGACTCAGGCATATTTCTATTTCTAGGAAATATGTATTCAGGTTCCTTTAAGTGTTGGGAGCCTGAGTATTTGTTCTCACTGTGGATTTAGTCAGGGCGAAATTCCTCTGCAGACATCTAACCACATAGGATTATGGCTTGGAGACCTTTTAGAAATCTAACCAGGTTAGAGAGCCTTGTGTGGGACTGGGCTTTGGAGGGACAAGTACCTTGTTTTGCTTTAGGTTTAAAGGTATCAGTAGAACTCTTGGTTGCTTTTGTACCATATACCTCTGCCAGGCTTACCCTCTCCCTGCTGCTCCCTCTCTTTGGCAATCTGTTTCAGACAGAGAAAGGTGACTATTCATGGCCTGGCAGGTGGAAGATTAATTCTGAGAGAGAAAGAATTTCTTGATGAAGTGACTTCAAAGGAAAAACACTGTGGAGAGGGAGGGGGAAGCAGGCAACATTTGTGTGAAGGAAGAAGAGGGAGGCTGTGCCAGTTGGCATCAAACACTGGAATAACCTTTGTCCTCAGGGCTGACACTGGCAGCTCAGTTTAGAGCATTGGCACCAGTGCTTGTATTCCAGTTTCAGCTTCCCCCAGCTCCTGGCTGATTCACATCCAGGGGCATAAAGGGCACCTGGCCCATGTCCAGTGCCTGCACCAGGTAGAGCAAAGAAAGCTTTGAAAGAAACCATAAAGAAATGTAACAAATCCCTTCTGGGAAAACCTAGCTCTTTATCCCTCCTTCCTGTTGAAATAGAGCTGACAAAATCCCTGATGGCCTTGAGGTCTCTCTGTAAAGCTTCTCTCCTCCTTGTCACAGGCTCTACTAACCAGTGGATTTTGAAATATTTTGCTATTATTATTTAAGTTCTGTCACATGGTCTTCTTCAGGAAAATGACTAGACTGATCCTCCTGCCTTGATGAGTGCCATAGGAGAAATGTGACCAACTGGTGTCTTCATTTACTGGTCACCTTCCAATAGAACTTTCTCTCAAGGTGGCTTTCTCAAGAACATCATGGTGATGTTTGAAACAGGAAGAAATATGGAAACACCAGAAAAAAATCCCTGCTAGCACAAGCCAGTATCTCACTGAAAAGTGGTTTCTACAATGCATCCATACAACCGAAATGAGCAGTCTATGGGAATGGAGCAGGAATTAGCCATGACCCTTTGCAACTTTTCCATCAAAGCACTCATTCTTTTTCAAACCACATTGCTCCAAGCCTCAGCCATCCTTGATGTGGATGAACATAGGCAAAGGATGTAGCTGCATTTCATCGTGAAATATATTATTTGCAAGTATCCTGCAACTATCTTCATTATAGGAAGCAGCAAGTCTTGTACAGTAGAGATAAATCCTCATTATACTCCAGAGTAGGAAGTGAAACAAAATGTTGTATCAAGATTAAACTGTGTGGGAACTTGAAGGAGACAGAAGTTACTACATTAGCTAACTGGCCAGGGCTTTCTAGCACATCTTTAGCCCTTGTGAAAAGTGTTCTTTAGTTTCCTAATATATTTTAAAGTGTGCTGCGCAAATGCCAAACACAGTTCTTCTCAGAAAACTTTTATTCAAGAGTTAAACAGGCTCATCCCAGCTTAATCTATAAGGTTGTTAGATTTATGGTTGGGGCTCATTAGCCAAAGAAGTCTGCCTCTTGCTAACATCACCTCACCTGACCTTAGGTCCCTCTTCATGTTGAAAGAAAGTGACTGGAAGTAGAAATGCAAACAGACTGAAATAACGCAGCCTCACAAATCTGTTGTGTAGGTTTTCTAACTTACTGAACCCAGTATTTGCGATTGTCTCAGAAGGTGGGTTCCAGAGATGGCAAATTTCTCTGAGCTGAATTGAACTTGGGGAAAGATCAAGGAAAATCAACATCAAAGATTTGAAATGCAAGTCAGCAAGTATTATGCAGGCAGTTATGGAGAGCCTTTTCATCGACTACTTTTACCACCAAGCCAGAAACAACTTCTTTTGACCTTGTGGATTATAAAGATGTTTAAACAGATTGGTCTTTTGCTTAAAGTAAATGGAACAATGCAGAGTGTGTTGTGTCATGGCTACAGAAATGGATAAGAAAAGCCATGATGGCTCTGAGCAAGACAGTTATTCTAGGACAATGAAATATGAGTTCGGTATCTCTTTTCCTTCTCTTCCAACACCACTCTCNTAGCTGCTTTTAATGCTTTTCATCCAACTGTAAGGGGCAAGATAAATCATGGGGTAGAAGAAAACTGGGGTTCTGAAGCCACCAGCAGTTACACTTGCAGTTTGGTAAGACAGATGGTACTGGATACATGCAAGATGATTCACCTGATTCAGCTGTTCCTGTGGCACCATGTAACCTCAGATGGGTGCTCTGAACCACAGCGCATTGCTCTGTCTGTGTTTTGTCACTGTTGGTGTTCAGGTATGTGCTTTTTATGTTGCTGTTTAGGGCATATTTATTTCCTTTCATGGAGACAGATGAGGAGAGTGAGCAGCTGTGACTGAAGGGTTTAGTGGAAACAACTTTGAGATACAAAGCAGAAAATGCTTCTTCTGAATTCTTCCATCCTCCACATATGTCAGCCAAAGACTCTATCTACTACAGCCTTTATAATGAACTAGTGTCAGATCTGAAGCACTTGGAGCTCAAAGGAGCTTTCAGTACTCCTATAGAAACCCCTGTAAAAACCATGTCACAGAAGTGAGGCCAGCAGCCAAATTACCATCTTACTGTCAGGAAAGATGCACCCAACACCTCCAGTCCTCCTCCAAGAATACCAACAAAATTTCCATTGACTCTTGTTGCTTCCTTCAGTTTACATGGTTTCTTCCATTCATGTGTTGTCTTAAATTCCAAATCTAACAACAGTGCAAGCTGGTGATAGAAGTGGTCCTCAGATCTCAAAAAAAAATGTCTCTCTCTCCATGCAGACAGAAAATATTCTAAGAGTAAAAGATGGGCTGCAGTCATGTATTCAAATATAATCTGCATCATAATGTCTTTTTTTTTTCAAGGGTAAGAAACTCCCATCTGGCTCATTATAGGTACAGATGTTAGTACCAACTTCCCCTGAAATGTGATGGTTTACAAGGGATGGGATGTAGTCATCACTGCTTGGAGTCAAACCCAGCAGGAAGAACGGCCATTACAGATGTGCAATGAGTGATGGCTGCTCCTAGAAGCCTACAGTGCTGGAGAGCAAAATGGTTGCTCTTGATTACCATTACCAAGAAGAAAAAGTCATAATTCCTACAGCGTTAGCACCAGTACACAGTAAAGGCAGAGTTTTGGAGGATATGGCAAGGGCATGATCTGTTTTTCCAAGGAAGCTGATTCTATCACCAGCTCCATAAAGGATCAGAGTATTGCTGCCAGAGAAAGAAAAAGTAAATAAGGTATTAAACAAATAAGAAAAACCATTTCTAAAGCACCTGCAGGCCATGGTATATCTTATCAAATGTTAAAGGAAAAATTTTTATGGCCTTCTGTGTCTTTAGCCACATGCAGGTCACAGTTCAAGGATGAGAGGAACTGAAGAGACAAGATGCCAAAACAGACAGGGATACATTGTGAATGAGTTAGTGGGAACTGCTTTAGACCACCAGTAAAAGGGTTCATTGTTTTGAACCACTGCTTTTGTGATTTTAACACATATCCCTCTTCTGTTCCCTATACTCCCTACTCTCATAGCCCCTTCTCCATCCTTATCTGTATATTTTACCCTCGACTGCCAAACTCAAATAGTAACCCAAAGAAAAGAGGTTACCCTGAGGCTGTTGCTCTTCTAAGAGAAAAACACTTTCCCTACATCCTCAGTGAGTATGTAACATGACTGACTTTCTTCTCTTCTGCTAAGCAAGAAACACAAAACAACATAACCAAAACAAAACAAACCTCTAGCATTTTGAAAGAGATGTGACAGTTTTAAAGGAACTGAATAAATGGTTTATTCCCTCAAGGACAAACAATATTTTTCTTTCTCTAAATAAAATGACTTGGGCATGTTGAATTACTGAAAAACCACAAGAATCTCATGTCTGAGCTAAGAGATCTTTGGAGACTAGAATCCCAAAGGGCTATGCTTTCAGTCCATGACTTTCTGGAAGTTAACCTGCAGAAGTGAGTGTACAGAGTCCTGGGCTTACAACTCAACATAGACCTGTAACCATAGGGTATGTTTTAGTGCTCAGAAGAGGAGAGAGCAATACATTCATAGCTGGAGGTTTTAAAGTACAGACTTATGGACACCTGTCACCTGAGCATTTTCTATCCAACCATACAGGAGAAGAATAACTAGAGGACACCTTGTGAGCCCTACTGGTTATATTGGTACAAAGTACTAGGTAGAATTGCCCTGGGGCTTGAGACATCTCTCTTCTTTGTGACTGTGATAGGAGGTCCAATGCCAGGATCAACAGAGATTTTAGTTGCTATTTAAAAACTCACAGTGATTCTCTACAGATAATACCACTTGAACAACTTATGGCTACCACTTTCTAACACCTGCCAGTGTGGAGTCCTCCCTCTCCTTTCTTTCCATTGCCTTTCCATTCCTTTCTTATGATTGATGGTAAGCTCAGATGCAGAATCACAGAATTACAGAATTATTGAGGGTGGAAAAGACCTCTGTGATCATCAAGTTCAGCCTATGACCGCTGTCACCTAGACCATGGTTAGTGCCACATGCAGTCTTTTCTTAAACACCTCCAGGGATGGGAATCCATCACCTCCATGGTCAGTCCATTCCAATGTCTGATCACCCTTTGCATGAGGAAGTGCTTCCTAACATCCAATCTAATCCTTCCCTGGTGGAGCTTCCATCTGGGAGAAAAGCCTGTCCCCCACCAGTCTCCAACTTCCGTTCAGGTAGTTACAGAGCACAATAAGTTCCCTGCTGAGTCTCCTCTAAGCTAAACAACCCCAGCTCCCTCAACCTCTCTTCATAAGACTTTCCCTTCAGTCCCTTCACCACCCCTGTTGGTCTCCTTTGGACTTGCTCCAGTACCTCAATATCTTTCTTGAAGAACTGCAGACAGTACTCAAGTTGAGACCTCACCAATTCTGAATACAGGAGAAGAATTACATCCTTAGTCCTGCAAGCCACACTATTCCTCATACAAGCCAGGATGCCATTGGCCTTTTGTGCTACCTGGGCACACTGCTGGCTCATGTTCATCCAGTTGTCCAACAGTATTCCCAGTCTCTATCTGCCAGGCTGCTCTCCAGCCACTTAACCCCCAGCCTGTAGCACTGCATGGGTTTATTGTGACCAAAATGTAGTACCCTGCTCTTGGCCTTGTTAAATCTCATCTCATTGGCCTCTGCCCATTGACTCAGTCTGTCCAGATTAACAAATCATCAAATCATTATAGTTGGAAGAGACCTCCAAGATCATACTGTCCAACCAGCAGTCTTTCTGCAGCATCACATTCCCTTCCAGCAGATTGACACTCCCCCCCAGCTTGGTTTCATCCATCACATGCAGTGAGACTCAAGAGAGTTTACACTGCCCTTTTAGTTTTAGGTCCCTGGCCTTATCAGATTGATAAAGCTTTGCTTAAGTCCAAAACTTCAGCAGTGAACAACTTGTCCTGAATGTTGAACCTTCAACATTGTTTTTAACCACACCTTCAGTTTTAATCTACTGTTCTATGGCTTGTTTATAGAATGACTACAGCATCCTTCTTTTGTGATTCTGTCTCTTGCATATTTAAGTTTCTGTTTTGTATGGAACTCTTTCCAGGTTACCATACATTTTCTATATACAAATACATAGTTAATGAATAACATTTAAAAGTATTTGTGTGGGATTTAAGATAACTCCGGAATTCCTTTTGCAGATGATTTATAAAGCTATTTTCCCCCTGTCTAGACACTTTCAATATTTGCAATTAGCTGATGGAAAAATAAACCATGGAGTATTCTTTCCGAATCTCCATTGGAGACAGAAAATAATCTACATCGTGCAAAGTAAATGCTCTTCTATCAAGTCAGCCAGGAAGAAGCTGCTGAGGCGAAAGACATGGGAGATGAGTCCAGTTAAGTGCTGTACTCATGTACAGCACTCAGGTGTAGAACGTGGATAAGGAAGGGGAGCAGAGTTTTTATAGCTCCAGGGAGGAGTAAGCAAGCTACTATGCCAGAAACATTTTTCTTGGGCTGATTGCAAAATTAGCTGGAGCTGAAGATAATTGATTGTGTAGGCAGATGAAATGAACTGGAGATGACTATAAATAGTAGCAATCTTGCTTTCTGTGCAGCTTAAATTTGAGCTGGAAAGCTATCTTAAATTTATTGTGAACTTTCACAAACAAGTAGTGCAAAAGAAAGTAATACAAAACACAGACAAGTAAAATATATATGCTCACATAGAGCCCAGCACAGAGAGAAATTGTCAAGATCAGCCCTTCCAAGATGGTTGAGAAGTAGAATTTTATCTCAGAGGTGTTGGCCTGATGCATTTTGCCTGTCTCACCCCCTCAACCACAGCCTGGGAGAGGCAGAATTAGCTATTTCTTTCTTTTGGCTTTCTAGGATTTTATGTCAGATAGTGTTGCAGCCTATTCATCAAGGAAGAGGAGGAGTGAAGCAAGATCTGTTTGTCTGGATACTGACAGCTAGGATTACCAAAGAAAGAATGCCTTGTCCCATCAACTGATGTAAACGGGAAAGACATTGTGCGCTCTACAGAAACTATGAATACATGTGGTCAGAGTATTTTTCTCTTTAAGATGCGTGAGTTGCTGTGTTTTTTCCATCAGATTTAAGCTTCATGTTAAGCCTTATCTTCCTGATGAGGGAGAGCTGTGGTTGAAAATCCAAGAGATGGCTGTCAAGGTTAGAGCCACTCTGCATGTGGCAGCTCTTAGTATCTATACCTGTACCTCCAGCCTAGCTGGTTTCCAGACAAGAGCATCTCTCTGCAGTGTAAAGACTACAGGTGCATCACTCCTCAGAGAGCTGTTGGTGGACCTAATCTTTTATCCATATAGGGCTGCTCTTGGTCATTTGTCTGTCCATCTGCAGGAGGGAGTCACTACATAATTATCAGCTGACAACTCTTGCAGTTTAAGGCCAAATGTTTAGAATGCCATCATCTGAAATTTCAGAATAATTTGATGTAAAATCTACATGGCTGGAATTCTGTTATGATAACAGATGTAAGATTTGGACATTTTCAAAAGAGGTCATCAGGCTTTCACCATTAGCATTACTATTTGAGTCATACCTGTGGGCTGCACTCTGCTCTGTTGTGTTGTGATTTGTGTTTAGTAGGAGAGACTTTCCACAATGAGGAGTTATGGTTTGCAGATGCAAACCAAACAAAAAGGTAGAAAGAAAAACACTAAGGTTTACCTAGACATTTTAGCAGGCCACTGGCTGGTCTGCAGAATGCCTCCTTCCCACATCTCTCACACTAAGGCAAACAGAGCAAATGTTTTATAAGTAGGATGAGTGAGGAGTATTCACATGGTCAGCTGGGTGTGTTAGATGACAACTTTTCCAGCTTGGGTAACTCCCTTGGTTGGCCACACTTTTGCTAGCCCATGACAAGGCAATTCAAGTGCCAGCAAAGGCTGTGCAGAAAGGAAGGACAAACGGGCAGTGTAGCAGGGCGCTTTGTACCACTACGAAGTAAATTTGATGTACCTGAGAGCCACCAGTGAGGGGAAGACTTCCCTGACTGTTCTGTGTCATTGTGGCCAACAGTCTGGCTCAGAAAAGAATTTCTGTACTGTTATTCTGCTAAATACGGTATATTCTTATAAATTCTGAAACTGTTAACTCACAGCCAAAGGGAATGAACCTCTTTGCTTTCAGAACAAGCAGATGGAGGTGGTGATGTAACTGATTCCTCTCTCTGACCTATTACAGTGTGCCGGAGGTCTGGGAGCTCTCCAAAGCACAAGGAACACCTGAATGTTCTTAAAATAAGTGTCAGATAGGCAGAGTTTATTCTGGGTTCATTCATGTGCTTGGGTTTGACCCAGCCTGGCAGGCAAAGACTGCTAGGTGCATGTTGCAAGGCTGCTGTATCAAGAGCACCAGTTGTGGTGAGTAAGCCAAGGCAGTGGTCTGATTGCTAAAACACCTAGGGGAAAATCCTCTTGGATTGTATTTCTCATGTCCTTTGTTTGTTGATAAGAAAATGCATATCCAAAAGCCTAGGAGAAGTCAACCCTCACGCATCCCCCCAAAAATGCATGCACTCTGCATCTGACCTGTCACATCCTTCCCGACAACTGAAAGCATTTGTGTTTATCTTCTTTTTTACTGGGTTTCGAAAGACAATGGTCTGCTCTCCTGGAGGATTCTTTTATCAGCTTCAGGGCCATGAATCTAAGAGGACTTAACCTGGAGGTCACTTTCCATCTATTTCACTACTGAAGTCAGAAGAATCCCTTGGAGCTTCCATGTTTAATCAGGAAAGTTTTACAGCTTTACTGCTAAAGGGAGAGGCACACTTCAGTTCAAGATAAAATCCATCAAATGATGCAATTCATTTATTCTGGCGTCAGAGAGTCTCTGTCCATTGGAGAAAAAGTCTGTGCACGTGCGTGAGTGCCTCATAGAGAGGAAAGGTTCTTTTTGGGAGAGTGAGAGCAGCTTGGTTGTTAGTCCTATTCTTTCAGTCCAATTTTAACACCTCTGTCCTGCTGAACCCCATCTGACTGCACTGTGAAGACAAAAAAAAAAAAAAAAACAAAAAGAAAAAAAGAAAATAGCTCCTGTGAATATACCCTGCCCAGGTCTGGATATTAGATTTGGTCTCTCATTTCATCAGCCTCTCTGAGCAAACCTTCCTCTTCCTCTTGGAACACACTCATCCTTTTGGTATGACACTATCATTTTATGACACATTGGAATCAGTGACATAAGATTTCATTTACTTGTCTACATCTGCTAGTGTGCGCATCATTCACATTCTACTTGCAAATAATCTGCTGTCCCTTAATCTGGTCACAAAGGTGAATGGAAAATTTGGGTCTTCCATGAATTCTTTGTCTGTGCACAGCCATAATCAAGGGTCCCTTCTCTTTACTTCTTCAGAAAGATTTATTTTTCCAACTTTTGAGTCAATCTATTTTCTATCACATACCACATGGATGGAGATACAATGTGGGTTACCACATATATGTCTGAATGGGAGTCACCTGTGGCCAAAACTCAAGGCCCCTACGAGGACGAGTAGCAAAATCTCTGAAATACCTGTATTGACACATTTCGACCAGCTGTGTAGCAAACAATGAGGAAAGGCTTGTTTCATGCCTCTTACCCACTCACACCTCTTTTATGTTTTGCCCAGTTAGACATCTGGCAAGTTTTTTTACACACCCAGTGCTGAGCTTTCGTTTTGGGCAACCCATTCTGATTCTATCAGAGCTAACTTCTGCCCTTATAAATGCATGAAACTCAAGGTTTTTCTTGAGGCTGAGCCAAACACTGGGTCAACCTCAAAGGGTTTGAAGCATCTGCTCTTTTGTGCTCCCAGGGATTCACATGCTGATGCCCACAACTGTCAATCTCTGACTGAGGCAGATGGTATTGTCTGGTGTGTCTGGCCTAGCTGATTCCATCACTGTAGGATTCTTCTGCAGTTCATCTTACATCTGCTTCCCATTGGAACCATGCAAGAAGAGACTTGCTACTAGCATTATGTTAATGCAAACTGAATATATGCACCTGGTCCATTCTATTGTGCTCAACAAACATCCCAGCTGGGAGTGCACAGGGATATAAAATAACCAGCTGCTTGTACAATGAAGTTGAGAGATCTTACTTTTAACAATCAAAAGGAGAAAATTACATCAAGAGCTAAGAGAATGAGAAATTAGTCTGGGAGAAGAATATCAATATGTTGAGACACTGAAAAATTTAGCTACACACATCACAATGATTCAACAGAAAGCAGGTAGCTCAGTCCCTTGGCCCAAGTTTTCCAAGGCAAGAGGCTTTTTAACTTTCAACTACCATGATGATCTTCAAGTTGTGGATATTAAAGATCTCTAGCTGTGCCAGTCGCAGTCCAGTATGAATTTCAGATGTTCTGTCTAGTTGTATATGATACCATTATACATGTTCAGTGATATCATACTCTTGGTACTGAATAAAAAATACTAATTCTGCTTTGTTCATTTCACACCTAATGTCTCACCTCTGCTGAGAGCAAGACTTTGAGAACTTATGACATCAATAATGTAAGAAAGAAACCACCAAAGATGTCAATATGTCATGCATACTGACATACAGGACTGAAAAGGGAGTATCTTAGTTCAAGGCAGACATAGAGCCTTGAGAGGAAAGTACAGGAGACTGTGAACTGCAAGAAAGCCAGTAGACTGGGTGGGGTGAAGGGCAACTGGGAAAGGGATGATGAAGTCAAAGTGGAAAAAGTTGCTGGGTGGATCAAAGTCCAAATAAGGATTTATGAGAGCTATAAAAAAAATCAGAGGATAAAAACCAAGAACCGTGATGGGGTTTAGCCATATTCTGAAGGTTTTGGGGTGGAGGAAGAGACAGATTTCCCAACTGAATTTTGTCTTCTCTGCCCCTTTACCTCTGCACTTCTTGAGAGCTCTACACTTGTCTCTGCACCAGAACCCACATCTTCGCCTTATTTTGCAGCCTTTTGACTGCTTGTCTTCTAGCATTCTAGCCTCACGACTTACTGCATGCTTCTATAAATACCAGGATGGCTTACTTTTGTAAAAAGTGAAAGCCTGATGGTTTCTTCATTTACCCTAGCCAGGCTTTCTCCTTTTTATTCATTATTGTTTTGCTCAAATCTGTCTGGCTGAGGGCCAGATTCCCTAAATTCCAAGTGTTCTTTATTTTGCTTCTTTTCCCTCCTTCAGAGATCAAATTATGCTGTGGACTCTCAGTCCTAGAGGTGGAAGTGGTGAGGGATTTATGTCATGTACAGTTTTTCATCACAGCCTTATGGTTCTTCTGCTACTGAAGAGCAGCATGTAGAATGACAAAGATAAAAACAGAAAATAACAAATCTTAAATAATCTTGTGTACAGTTAAGTCACTGCTGTTAAAGACACAGTTTCTGTTACTTCAAAGAGCAAGGAATTCATTCTGATGGAACTTCTGGAATGAGGTATCTCTCTTACACCAGCTCTTGTCCTCAGCAAGCTTGAAAGGCACAAGCTGACTAGTTGAAGTGAACGCAATTAATGAAGACATTTTTATTACTCTTATTAAAGGGAGAAGAAGGCTTTGATATAACACAATACCCACTAGATGATGCAATTAATTTATTTTGGCTGGCCAGTGCTCTTGCCTGGGTCTGTGTGTTATTAGAGAGTGGGTTGTTCCCACTGCTTGCAGGCCCTAGGGTCAGGTTCTCCTCCACCAATAACATGACTCATCTCTGCTTAAAACAATTCCTCAAGTGATACCAAAGTGGCCTCAACATCAGTCAGCTTCCAATCATCTGTATCCAGTAATGATTGCTACTTCCCCAGAACGTGCTTTAGAGCGGCTCACACATTTGTGCAGAATAAAAGTCAGCAGGGAGCACATTAGTTTCGACTAAATGTCATGTGAGAAAGGCCCTGGGCTGGATATCATTTACATTTCTGCCTTCATTAATCTCTCTCCTCACTAATGAATGAAGTTGGATATCCCTGCAGAAAGCCATAGTTGTTCCAATCTGTGTGTGTCTTGAAGTAAGGGATGGCACTGTGACAGTAGGCAACCCACCCAGTATTGGCTACTCATTATAATCAAGAACCTCTGAGTTATATGCTGAGAAACAGTCATCTAAGTGACAATCTTCTTTGTAGTTGACCTTGGGAGGAGCTCCCTTTGTACCTATTGTCTTTAAAAAAGAACAAAAAGTTAGCAAACAGGTAAAGATACCTAAAATTGATGTGAAAACACATCTACTTCCCACTTTGCTGTACTTTTTCTTGTACCTTCTCTTAAACAAGTGCCTTCTAGGTAAATGTGTGAGAGAGCTAATTATAGTAGATGGGTAGGTTAAGACATCAAAAACTCCACTTGGAACTCTGGAAGAATTAATCTTAAAGCATATTCTGTGACAATTTTATGCAAGATTTTAAAGAATTAAAAAGGCCTCAGCCAACATGGTGCGACTGCAGGGACAGCCCCACTGTATATATGGCTAATGAATACTTAGGAGGGAAAAATAATAGTATGGAGAATTACAATCCTCTGAGGTGAGGAAAGCTCTTTGGGGCAAGTAATGCAAGTGGATTTGTCATTTTTAGGTGGATTTTTTTGTTTTCATTTTCAAATATTTTTAAATATTTGTTCTAGATGGGTAGAAATCTGATAAAGCCACAATATTTATGAAGATTCATTCACTCTAAATGCTTTGGGCATTTCAAGGTATTGACCATGCTGCTCTCTGATAAGAGATCTCTCCCTCCCCCTCTCTCTCTCTCTTTCTATCTTTTTTTCGACCTGAAGTGGTATTGAGGTGGGAGTGGCTCTGTCATTCTCTTCTTGGTATTCCTAAGCAATAACAGGGCAGGAGGAAATGATGTCAAGCTGCACCAGGGAACAGGCTGACCAGGGAAGTGGTTGAGTCACCAGCGCCTGGAGGCATTTAAAAGACATGTGGATGTTGCACTTGGGGATATGACTTAGTGGTGGACTTAGAAGTGTTAAGCTGCTGAACTACATTAACAATTCTTTCCAAACTGAATGATCCTATGATTCTATTTGTAGGGCACAGATATTAGTATGGTACAGAGACCGGGTTTTGAGTGCTTAAAATTATCTGGGATGAGTCTGGGTATAAAGGAAGAAGTTCAAAGCAGAATGGAGAGACCATGCTTAGGAGCATAACTTAAATTTTAAAATCTAACCCAGCAGCAACCCATTTAAGAGCCTTACCGTGTGGTAAGGACATCTTAAGAGTACTTAATCCTTACTAGTTTGCACTGCTCTGATGGACTCTACGGATGGATTGTATCAGTTCATAAGATGAAAACCTTACAAAGAGTGAGAGATGTCATTAGGCAATGGTCAGTGAAAGCACTGCAAGTGGTCCAAATCTCAAGTCAGTAAGTTATGAAATCTCAGAAGAGAGACTATCAAGACTTCTTTGCTTTCTATACTTTCATGTAAGATAATCAACTGTTGCCTTCTCACCAGGAAAACAAGACCTAGACTAATAAAACAAGGAAGATGGATCTGAGCAGTAAAAGTGGTGAGGGTCTGACTAGTGTCACAGAAAGTAAAACTACCAAAACCCTGCCAAGTCTAGGACTTGCAAGACTAGATCGGATTTTTTTTTTTGCTGTCAAAACCTTCACAACTGATGGTAGGCAGCCTCCTTACAAGAATATCCACATATTTTTAGGTATATTAAGTCCATTGACAGAGACTTTTTCCATCCTGATTGTCCCTTAGAAACAGGTGAGCTCAAGCAGGATATAAAACTAGATGCCACACAAACCACCTTCAGCTTCCTATGCAAATGCAAAAACTAGGAGTGACATTTAATTCTGTCTCCTGCTCTGGCCATCAGAAAACTTTCCCAACTTTCCCTTCTTGCTGGACATAAGTAAATGTGCCATTTTTACTTAAAACATAAAGGATAATTAGCCATAGTAGTAATATTGCTGTTTGGTTAAAATGGGAAGTAGAACTGAAGGAAAATCCACATCTGCTGGGAAAAAAATTACTGATGCAAGACAGAATATTTTATTTCTAGATTGACCTAAAACCTTTTGAGACACATGAGCTCAGTAATTAATTGCTTTCCAGTAACAGTGCGAAGTTAGAGTTCAGGACATTTTCTTAGTAGATGGGACAACACTCTTTGTTACTTTATAATGCAGAACAGTTGTTTCTCTTGTTGCCTTGTGCAAGGATAATTGTCTATATATGCTTTCAGAGTGTGTAGGCATGAAACAAGTCACATAATCCAGGCATGGAGTCTGCAAAGAGCAAACTTCCAAACTACATATCCCAGAAGGCTATAACACAAGAGGAAAGCACAGTTTGAAAACTGAAGTTACTTGAAACTGAGCATTTCAGGGTCATTCTGACACACCACAAGAAAACATTTTTATTTCATAAATGTTTTGTTTTGTTTGAAAATGTCAGACAAAATGTCTTGGCCTTGCCAGAAATCAGTTTGTTTGTGGGGTTTTTTTCCCCCAAAATTTCCACTCAGAGAAAAAGACTTGACATTTCAACTCTTTGTTCCAACATGGGACGAAAACAAACTGAAATGTCAGGATTTGCTGCAGGATTAAAATCCTGAATTTTACCCAGTTTTTGGTGTAAAGCCTTGGCCCCTGCATTCACATTTTTCTTTGAGGTATGGTAGATGTTCAGAGGGTAGAAGGTATTATGAAAGGTAGGTAAATATGTTCAAAATAAATTAGAAACCTACATGTTTCAATCCCTGAGATGTTTCAAACTATTTCAGGATTTAAATTAGCAGGTGGCAAACAAAGTAGAAGAAAGTGATAGCACAATTCAAGATACTTGTTCTTCTGTCCTGACTTAGTTTTCACTCCTATATGCAGTTAAACTGGACTACATCTGATTTTTCCTTAAAAATGGTAAAAAAAATAAGAAACAATTGGAAACTTTTGTCTTGACATTTTTGGGAGTGTTGTCTGAGTGAGGTCTGACAAAGGGAAAAAAGAACAACCCTTGGAGAACCGTGGGTAGCTATGTCCAATGCAAGATTTGGAGACATCTCAACAAGTATGCCCTATTGGCTGTAAGCAATTAAGCTGCATAAATTTGGATTACTGTCATGGTTCACTTTGTACAAACATCCTTAGAGGGATTTGGTTCTGAAAGCACTGAACAATTCTTTGGTGGAAATGATTTACAAGAGGATTATGTGTGAATATTGCTTTATGGAGAATGGGCACAATGACAACAGGATTTATGGGTTTACTGCTTTCATGGATGTCTTAAAAAGTCACCCTTTACATGGCCAAAGAGAGATTCCAAACTAAAAAGATAAAGAAATACAGAAAAGCTGGACACTGTTTTCAGCTAATTCTGGTTAAACCAAGTGTTCTAGTGGAAGAACATCAATACCTGTTGTGGAACCTTTCTCACACATAAGGTGCCAGTATGTTCTAAAGGCCAAGCTTTGTTCAAGTGCAGAAAAACACAGGGTTAATGAATTGTCCCAGTATTGCTTTCTCAGGGTCTTCAGAAAGTGATGAAACTGAGGTCAATGTCATTATAAAGAAAAATCACAATAAGTTTTATTAACAAAGAACTTAAAACAGAAAAAGGGAAGGAAAATACCTGTAAACCACCAGCTAAATGGGTCGGCCACACCACAATCATAATGAGCAAGACTGCCTTACAGAGGTCTCCCTGAGCTGACCCAAAGCCAGCCTCCTTCCCCACACACACTCCCCCTACAGATGGCAAACACTACTTATGTATGAACTAAGAGGGGAAATAAGAAGATTGCGACATCACACTTGGAAACCACCAGCAGACCTGTCCTTTATGACTTATCCTCACCCTTCACAGGTCAGGCTCAGGCTCTTCTTCCAGACAACTAGTGATGAGAGGGTGAGAGGGCATGGCCTGAAGCTGTGCCAGAGGAGGTTGGAAGCACTTCCTCACATTAGGAGTGGTTAGACATTGGAATGGACTGCCCAGGGAGGTGGTGGAGTCCCCATCCCTGGAGGTGTTTAAGAAAAGATTGGATGTGGCACTTAGTGCCATGGTCTAGCTTATAGTGGTGATGTTAGGTCATAGCCTGAGCTTGATGATCTTAGAGGTCTTTCCCAGCCTCAATAATTCCGTGATTCTGTGATTTGAATCTCCCTAAATTAAACAGTGCCTCTGTATCTTGATGTAAAGGAAGCTGTTTTACCTCTCTATTTAACAGGATTCTTTGGACCAGCAGGTTCAAGGCCGAAAGACCAAGAAAGATGACTTTATCACAGTATCACAGTATTCCAGGTTGGAAGGGACCACAAGGATCATCCAGTCCAACCCTTTAAGCTAAATAATACAGTTTCAATTAGATGACCCAGCACCTTGTAAAACTGAACCTTCAATCCACCACTTCCCTGGGAAGACTATGCCAACGTCTAATTGCTCTCACAATGAAAAACTTTCCTTGTGTTAGCCACACTTTATGTACTGCTACATCATAATAGGGTTCAAAGTTTTGCTGAATAGGAAGTGTTAGCTCTCATCTCCTGTTCTAAATTTGCTGTGTTATGGGGTTAACAGATTTGACAAAGGTTGAGCAAACTCTTTTAGGAATTAACTAATATGTACGGTCAAAGCTGGTCAATTGGGTACAGACATTACAAAGGCAGTTCTGAAATATGGACAGAGGTACTTTCAACATTCCAGACATATTTTCACTTTAAATTCTTGAATAGCAAAATCTCGGAAGAGATCATTTTGAATGCACAGGGAACATGCAGCTCTTTGAGTAATTTGTGGAAGGTGTGTTTGAATATAGACAAGGTACGAATGCAAAAAATCTTGTCTAGGTTGCTAGAATTACACACTTATTCTTTATTTCACAGTATCTCTGATATATGGAATGAATTGTGTTCAGTGTTGTACATTCACATTAGGAAAAGCAATTTTTTCCTGGAAAATATGTTTGTCTTCCTGTAACACACAAAAAATTTTTCAACCAGAAACTGGTTTCTTGAAGAAATAGAAGATTGATCTCAGCTGGGCATGGAAAAAAGCCAACATTCCTTTACCTTTAGAGTACTGGGCTTTGCCCCTGGCAGATACCAATGGCTGGGACTAGTATGCCATTCTGACTTGAGGTGCTCTTGTGAAGTAAGATGTGGGGAGAGTTTGCTAGCTAAAAGGGCATGAAATCACTTTCACTCAAGGAACAAGCTGAAGGTGAATATTTCTGAAAATTTTCAGAAACAGAGGAATCTATCTTTCCATCCTCCCTTCACCAGCTCATGCTGAAACTGATACTTTAGAGATAGTTCTATCTCTGCAGCAATCTAACTGCCTAAGGACTGGGCCATCACTTCATGAACCACGTTGTATTTCTCAGGAATGTTCTGATATGCAAACTCACTGTCAGGAAAACATCTACAAGTGTTCATTACTTTGCCTGGAATGCAACTCTCATTCTAGGACAAAATTACCACCTTCTCAATCTTCTCAATCCCTGAAGAGAAAAACAAGATATTGTGCCTCTTCTACTCTGGGTCCCACCCATGCCTTGAATCCTGAGCTGCCTTACAGATATCTCCAGCCCGCCTGCAGACCGCCTCCATGAGCATGTTGAGTCCTGTTCTATCCAGATGGCTGATTTGACCATGCTGAATCCTACCAGCCTGGAAGGATGCTTTCCAGCTATGCAAGAGGCCATGGTCAAAGGCTTAGTATGTGGGCTGGAGGCAAGCATGGTCTTGAGGCCACTGTTAGCAGACAGTAAAAACATACCCAGGAAACTAAGTAGAAAACTGGTATGCACGTTCTGAAGGCATTGTGTTAGGACCCAAGCTAGCTGGCCATGTCAGTATGGAAGACAAAAATAACATGCAATACAGAGCTAGAATAGTCCATTCCCATTATCTTGGGATCTGAGATTTCACAGAGAAATTCTCTGTGAAACAAGGCCAAGCTAGTGCCTTTCATGTGAAAAGTGTCTATTATACAATATGTCAATCCTTTGCCTAACAACAAATTTTACATTCCACTCTCCCCTTCCCCTCTGGAGCACAAATTACATGGGAAGATGAAAAATTACTTGTAAGGATTAATGTGTCTCCTTTGTAGGGCAGCAATTAGAAAGCTGGATTATACTTTACCCTTCTATTTCTCCAGGAATGGCAAACCTAACTGTGAAGAAGTTTGGTGTTTGGTCTTCTGGATTTCTTCTTAATATCTGTTGCTTCAACTCTAAACAACCTTGCTTAAAACTCATCAAAACACTTAGCATTTCCTAATGAGGCTTACATAGCTTCAGTGTCAGACTAAACTGCAAGCTATAGGCACAATCACAGTAAGCCTGGTGGTGTGATGACTGAGGATGCATGGGTTCCAAGCTGGTGTTGGATGCTGGTAAAGAGCAACTTTTTGCCTTAAGTCAGCCACTAGGCTGTCTTGATGAAACAGAGAAACAGTGGACAAGATTTTCAGACTCAGTTGATGAAGGACCTACTCCTGACTTTGCTCTACTGTTAACACCAGACAAGGTCCTCCCCTTTTCTGGAACTCTTCTTTCCTCCTAATTTTGTCTGTCTTCTCTATGGTAACTGTGACCCCTTGGGCAAGGATATTCCTTGCTTGAGAACATCCGGAGTGGCTTTCTTCAACAGAATTCATCTGAGCAGCCAGAAGGCTTGCTGGTGAAAAACTCCTGCCTCACTGGCCTCATCAGCATCTTGGTGAGAAGCAGCAGAGCTCTTACACCACTCCAGGTATCCTCACTGGCATCACGAAACAGCTCTGAAGTGGGGGGATTTCCCTGAATGGCTGGGATTCCCTGTGCTTCCCTAGGATCCAAGACAGTAGCACTAGAATTCCCAGGTAATAGCACAGACCAAAAATGCACTGCAGCTTTACAACTCTGCTTTGTTATTCTACTGGCTGACAGAAAATTTATCTGTGGAAAATAAGAGGTGAAATGAACAGTGTCTCCAGTCCAGCTGTAAGATGCAACTCGGGAAATCTCTGCACCACCAACTGTGGTGCAGCACCCAAGGGACAGATTACTCAATCACTTACCCTCTTTACCTTCTCTGAGACAAGATGCAGGATCATGGACTGTAAGTTTGACTCTGTGACAGTTATCTTTCTATTTTTTCTCATGATAGATGACCTATTTGGTAAAGCAAATATCAATAAAGTTGGACATGTAGAAGCAGAAATATTCCCCAACATGATAGTCGTTCCATTCAAGTCCTTACCACTATCAGACACTGAGGACAGAGAATTTCATAGAAGCAAGTGTCTTAAATCCAATTTCAATATTTATAATTCTTCATTGTCTTATCTTCACCACAGAGAAGGAAACAGAGACTTTCTACTTTCTTCATTCTTAGCTGTTACAGATCCAACATCCCTCAGGTCAATAACGATTGTATTTCATTACCCTGTATTTCATCATCCTAGGCCTGGGATGCCAGTGAGTGTAGCACAGACAAATCTGCAGAATGCAGACATCTCCAGCAGTAGTTGATATGCAGATTTGCATCTTGCAAATATCCAGAGCTTGATTCAAAGAGATTCAGTCATACATGCAACACAGTACATTGATTGCCTCTTTCTCATCCACTTTACCCTAGCTGAACACTATGTTGTCTTACGACTTCTTTTTTTGTGTAGCCAAGCAGTTAACAGACACAGGAGGAAAGCTCTGAACGTTCAACAAATGTAACATAGTTGAGCTTATTAAAAAGAAGTAATGAAATAGAAAGACTCATGGTAGAAAAAAATTATTTTCTGCATTAAAATTCTACTTATTCTGGTAGATGAGGTTTTTACAACACTCTGCTCCAGCTAGAGTTTGGGACTTTTACTGCCAGAAACAAGAGGATTATGAACTAGAGTCCAAAATCAAGTGGAGTCTTTATCTCAGAATGATCTCCTTTCATTTCCTACCACAGCTGCTTGAACTATCACTGTGCCATCTAAGAAAGACTCAGTCCTTGAGATGGCACTCAGTTTCTCCCTTTGGACCCTTCCCCTATCTCCATTGTTAACCAAGTCTTCACCTCATAAGCACATATCGCTTAATTTGATTTTCCTCCAGTGTGATTTACATCTTTGATGTAATTCTGTTAACATCAATGTCATTATGTCAAGGACTCATTTGGGACATCATGTACAGCTGTTGTGTTCCAGGATGGAAGAATTCACATTCCTCCACCACACCCAAATCTGCCCAAAATTATCAATACTCTGATACTCTTTAGACTGATGAGGGAATTTCTCCACTCCTTATTTTCTTCCTCCATTTTCCCTGGGCTACTTTATTACACTTTGATTTTTCACTTTTCAGGCCATGACATTCCTAGATCTCCAGATTCCTGCCTCCTCCTCCCATTGTTGCTGACACACAACTCTGTCTGGAGCCAGATTTAATTAGACCACAAGAAATATGAGCCACAATGAAGTTACATCAAGGGTGTGACTTCTAGCCACAAGAGCCAGGACACACAGAAGACTGAAAAAAAAAAAAAAGAAAGGGAAAAAAAAAAGAGTAAAAGATAAAAGAAGAAGAAAAATTAAGAAGAAACTTTGTTCTAATGCTGTGGTGTCCTACCTCTAGCACAGCTATGATGTTCAAGTGCAATTTACACAATAGGGACTTGGTGAGGAAAAAAGCTTGGAAGGGGAAGGAAGGGTCCAGAGAAGATCTGCTTCAACACTTTGGCCCTGTCAGTTTATTGTGTGTGGGTTTGATGCTGTGCCAAGCTTTATGACACATCAGGGTTGTTCCCTGCAGTGATGCACCATCGAAGCTAAATCACCTACCCATAATGGAATTTACAATGACTTCACTGTGCCGTGGTTGAGAACATGTTATCATTAATTTCCCTTCTTTATTACCCCAAATGCCTCTCCAGCTTGTAGCATACTGTGCTTCAGGAACTATTTTGCTGCCGTGATTGTACATCATTGTGTAAATTCAGCAGTGACTACAATAGAGACCTGGTCTATCCCAAGGCCTTCAGGCACTGATGTAATAGAAATAATAAAGCATACTCATAAGGACAAGTAGCTCTGCTGTGTGTATTATGGAAATGGATATGGATGACTGATGCTGATTCAATTCATTCTTACTGAATGGAGAGAAAGGGCCCAGACAAGGGCTACCTCTGCATAGCATTGGCACAGTTATGCCAATTTTGATATCTTCTGTAGTTGGAAGGATCTCTCCTGCCTATGGTAAGACAGTGGAGTTTGAGGCTGTGCTTTCAGAGGTTTGGGGCTTGGATTTTACTTCCACTGATTATTGAAAAAAAAAAAAAAAAAAAAAAAAAAAAGGAGATAGCACTGTCTGATTACTTGGCTGCTCAGTAACGAATTGATAAGGCAGGGATCTGTTCTTAGATTTATTTCTCAAATTTTGTGGCTCAGCTTCCACCTCTATGAATAAAAGTTGGGTAGAACTGCTTACAAGCTCTGCATCTCTATGGGCAGTTCTGATCTTAAAAGGATCTAGATGGTTTAAATGATAAATACTCAAGTGCCCAGAAATAGTGCTGTGCAAAATGCAAAGAGCTAGTTTACTTTTAATTGATAGTTAATAGACCTTTTTGTTTTGGTTCTCAGATTGAATTGGATCACTGTGCCTGTAAATTATTCCACTGAGAGTTGAAACATGCAGTCCTTGATCATGTTTCATTTCATGTAGGATAGAGTGTTTCTCCTACCTGGGAAAGTGCTATGAATCCAAACCTCAGACTTGTAGTTCTCTGTCTTCAGACAAGCAGTTCTGTATCTGGAACAGCATTTTTGTGTGAGGTTGAATGTTGTGATTGAATAAGCTCAAAACTGGAGATAGAGAATTTCTCTCTGTAATGAACTCATAGTGGAGTGTCCTAGTTAATTGCATCCCAGGTGAGTCAAGTGACTGACTAAAAACAAGAGGGTAACAGGGAGGTGAGTATCAGCAACTGGGGCATCTATGAAAGCAGGCAGAACTAAACAGGAAGCTTTCTTTTCAGCAGGGCTCACCTAGCAGCTGGCTGGAGTTAGCAGAAGATGAGAGGTTGTTAGTGGTGTATACCCCCTACTGTTAGATAGAGCTTAGTGGAGAACTTTGCTGGGTATGGGAGGGGTTTGGCCTTTGCCAGTCTTCTCTTTGCAGATGGAGTCAAGCTCTTCAAAGAACAAAGGTAGTCTCCCTATTATCTACCCTTCAGCATTTCTGCATGAATCATCAGTGTGCTTGGTTGAATAGAGAATAGTTATCAAGTAAACCACAGGATTTTGCAAACCACCTTAGCATTGTTGCAGGTATCTCAGTTAAAAACAGCTACTCTTTCTGCAGATATGACGGAAGAAAATGCTAGAAAGAAGTAAGTGTTCTCCTGTGTCTCTACTTGCTTTCTTATACAGCAAATCAAAGGAAAACCATTGAAGCTGAGCAATATGCTACTATATGCCTCCTCACATTTTTGAAAGATAGAGACTGGAAAAAGAAGGCAATGTGATATGATCTAGAGAATCTGCTTGTGAGGAGAAACTGAAAAAAGTGAGAAATTGAATGTGCAGCATGTTCCTTAAGCTTGTAGACAGATATACACACACAAGCAGCTTTTACAGCAATCAGGAGTAAGTGATGAGTTTTCTGGCATTAGGTACTTTTTGCCAAGCACAACACACTTTTGAGAAAGCATGAATCTCCGGCAAGTAACAGAAACATTTACAGTTGGGAATATGCATTGCGGGGAAATGAGATATTATGGAAGAGATGACCCTTGAGATAAATCACACTGAGAAGCAAGGAAGTTTGTTTCTTTTACTGCCTCTTTGCTTGACCTCCTGGAGGATTCTGCATAACACTTTTCCCTTCTGAACTTGTTTCCCACTTGGTTGGGACTCATAGCAGAAGGGCCTGCTCTGTGTGTACATCATCCAGAACAACTAAAATTTGGTTTCACTGCAGTCTCTAAAAACCCTTCAACATAAGAGTCAGTCTGGGATAGTACTGGGAGAAAGGTATGAGCTGCCTTTGGTGCTACAGCTGGAGGCTGGTAGAGACAGAAGCAGTTAGCAGCTCACTGGGAACATACACTCCTTGAGCATTCTGGTGCCACTACATGTGAACCTATCTCCCTCTCCTGATCAGCTAGCCACTAAACCATCCGGGTTTCTGTGGACCTTTGTGAAACACCAGATTATAATCTACTAGAGTAAGTGCTATCTCCTTCTGCCCTGCTAGCCTCAGGGATTGTCTTCATGCAGAGGGAATTTGTCTGTGCTGAGGAGACATTCCAGAAGCAACAGTGGGCAGAAAAAACAAGGAAGTATTTCAAGAGTTGTGATGCCAAATCCTGGGCTCTAAAGTTGTCTGTAACGGGGATTAAAGGCACGTCTGAGCTTGTGGACTTGCTGACCATGCACAGTGTGCACACAAGAAGGAACAGGCCAAGAAATAAAGTGGTCTTGAGGAGAAACTCAAACTCAAGTTTTCTGTCCTGATCTGGGCCTATGTGCTCCCATCATGAGTAATCCAAGCAAAGCTGAGTGTGCTATAGCTCTGTTTGGCAGAAACGGACAAAGCCTCTGGTATAGACTGCAAGGGGCATGAATGAATCAGGGTCAAATACTCTGGTGATACAGAGACAGCAGAACCGACTTTGTGGCTGAATCTCCTGTCGCTTCTGGAACTTCAGCAGAAGCAACTGGGAGAGGCTCTGTAAATTAGAGATTGGGCTGGTTTCCCTTTTCCATGCTACACATTTTTGGTGGCCTTAAAACACCTTTAGAAATTGCAGGATATAGGTATGTAGTCAGAGCATTTTTTTACTGCTGGAGATGATGCTGTTCCTGCACTGATCTGCCCTGATTCTCCACTTTCTTCTCACCTCTGAGATGGAAATACACAAGTAAGCGTATGTATTATTTGCAGACTTGCATACAGGCCAGATCTTCTCATGGTTGAATTACCAGCCAGCCGCTCAGCCTGTCACAAAGAAATGCTTTCTCTTGTGAAACTTTCCAAGCTAGTTTAATCCGCCTTGGGTGGCAAACTCCATGTGCTCTTCCCCTGCTGGCACACACTTTGCATTCACCAGAGCTTAAATTAGCTCTGGGTAATTCCAGCAATGCCTTGGTCTGTGGAACGGATTCTCCATCTGAATGTGTTGTTCTGCATGCTCCCCCTCTACCTGGGAGTCCCACAGTTCACAGTTAACAAAGGGCCAAGAACAGAAGGGGGAGCAAGCCAGTTATTTGGAACTATTAGCATATCCTCTGTCTCTCCAAGGCAGGAGACTCAGCAGTTTCAATCAGAGGTACCTCAACAGCTGTATCACAGGAGGACACCACAGCTGGGGATTCCTGGCAGGATCAAATGGATCTGTGCTTTTCCTTGTAGACAGGGGTGTCTCTTCTTTCTCCACTTCTCTCCCGCCTCCAACGAGTCACCTACTCGTGGAGTCCCTTTTCTGGGATGGTTTGCAGCTGTATCCCTCTTTCTGTCTCTAGGGCCAGAGAAAGAAAGGCCATCCTTGTGACAGGATTCACCAGAGGGTGCTATTACCCGTATCCTTTTACATTTGTGGTAGCCTGGAAGGAAAAAGTAGCTTTTCAATGGGACAGTGAAATATCGCTGGTTTTAAGATGACAGCTCCTCTTCTGAATGGAAAACTGCAAAAAGCAGCATCTTTTTAATCTTCTTCCTCCCTATTTGTTTAAGGAGTTAATTTCTGGGGTTTGTTGGTTTGGTTTGGTTTTTTTGTCTTGCTGTAACTGTCCAGCAGGAATGGATACTTGTTGCAGTTTTCCTCCTCAAACCCAAACTCTGAACATTTGGGGAAGATTTTAGTGAGTGCCTCTTTTCCAGGACTACAGTTAAGAGCAAAATTTATTGTTTTGCACTCCTTACCTGTATGCCATGGCCTGGGTGTCTTCTCCTGTAGAGAAATATATGCATTTCATATGGCTCCATAGAAGAAAGGATGCTCAGGTTGCCCTTCACCTCCTCCACAAAGTGAAGTTTTGCTCAAACTCAGAGGATCTTAGCCTAGCCAGGAAGTTAAGGGCAGTCTGCAAGAACTGTTCATGCTACAGCATGAGGACAAGCAGCCTGAAGTAGAATATATTTACCAGTTCTCCCTTGCCTGAGAAGAGGAAGAAGGTGACAAAGATGAAGCTGAGGGACTGTTGCTCCAGTTGACTAGGGCAACTAGACAATCCCAGTGAAAAGCGTGTTGCAAACAGCTCTCAGGCTTGCAACAGATACCCATTTGTTTCCCTTGTTTAATTTGGGAACCCTGCATCCAAGCACACTTGGTATGTCTCCATGCGTAAGCCTGTACTGCAGCCTATTGTTTTCCTTTACCCTTGGCAAGAATATCACAGTGGATTTTGGCTTTGCCTTTAATCTCTTGAGTGGATGAGACTACAAATTTAAATGAGAGCTTAACTTGCTGACTATCTGCACTGCCCACATGATGGCTGCTCATTTGACTCTGGACTGGAGCAAGTCAGCTGTCTCTTCAGGCTAGAAAACCTGAGGACAGAGCAACAAAGGCTGGTTCCCATCTGCACTCTGCATCTACAGACAGTGTAGATAGAACTGGTTCCAGGGAGTTGGCTCTGCGAACCAGATCTGGAACACGAGCACAATTCCCAGAGGCTGCATAGGTGCAGGATCTGTTATTTTTGACATATATCTGATTTTAATCTGGAAGCAAGCCCCTGGATGCAGCCACCTGGCTCCTCAATTGTACTGCATGTTGCCTAGCAATACAAGCAGAAGATACTGTATTGATTTCTTACCCTCCCTGTGCAAGAACCAACCACAGAAACTATGAGTTTATGGAGAGGAGCTAATATTTTTGGCATGTCCTTTTTATCACCACATGGCTTTAGCAGGAGCAGTGGCACCCTTGCAGTAGAAAGTTCATTAGCTTCAGCAGAGCTATTTTTTGACAGCTCAACTTCATTTGCAATGTTCTTTCCTCTAAGCTTTTCAACTTGGAAGTAATGTCAGTCACCTCAGATTTTCCTGCTCCTAGCAGGAAAACTAGAATTAAAAAAAATGAACATAACAGTTACAAATGAAAATGTATGCAAACATACTTTTGCATAAAGGTAAAAGATCTTCTGGAGGTTAGCAGATATGAAAGCATTGGTACATTCAATTCCGTGATTAATATGCTAACCAAACCATTCTTCCAAACTACTCCATAGCTTGGAAGTCTACAGAAAACTGTGCCCTGAGGCATTAGTAATGGAGGGCAAGCAATAATTCTAACAGTGGCAGAATGTTTATTGGCTTCTATGTGATTTTATTTATTTCTTAGAAGAATGATGATTAAAATAAAGGCCAGACTCACAATAAGAATCTGAGCTGATAGATACATTTCTAGCTTATCTTAACTGAGAAGGGAAATGATGCTGGTTTTGAGTATCACTATATAGTCTCTTGTCTATTTCAGATAGCTTCCAAAGAACAGACCTGAGTTAACCCTTCCTGTATTGATTAATTTCAAATATTGATTTGTGTCAAACCTTTACAGGGAGTGTTGAGTTTTTACAAGAAATGTATAACTTTTCCAGCAATTGCTCAATGCTTAAGGTCACTAAAACAATTGTCATGACACTGGTTTGATGTCACTGGATGGAGAACAAGAGCTCCAGTAGTCAGTGCATGGGGGCTTGAGTCACAGTTGTCAGAGAGGTGGGGAAGGAGGAAGTTTTGTTCCTGTGAGTCATCATACAATGCTGTCAGATTCTGAAATGAAGTCATGACAATCACATGCCCTCAGGAAATGGACAGGAAAAGGTTGCTGTAAGTCACATTCAGTAAATCCCTATTTTCCTACATGCTGTGGACTTTTAAATATTTTTAGGGAGTCAGGGAATTATATGCCTGAAGGAGTTACAGCGGCTTATTTTAACAATATTGAATTTGTATTGAATACCTTCACCTACAACCTCTTTGGCACTTAGAAAGTTTTCATTCAGACATGCTGCATAGCAGGCCTCAGAAAGGCATAAAATATTACTTTTTTCCATATATGGCCATATGGAATGGGGAGAAACACAGTTAGAGTCAGCAACTGGTTGTGGAGAGGTTTCCAGAAGTTCTCAAGAGCTGTCAATGATTAGATTTGCTGTCTCTAAGAACTATGTTAATGGAGAGCTTAATGTTGCTATGGGATCTAATAAATGATATTTTTAAGAAATTGAAATAATCAACATGAATTTATTACACACAAGTGTAATAAATAGCGCCCTTTGTGATGAGATGACAGACTGTGTGAATAAGGAGAGAAGAGTGAATGTAATATCCATCAATTTATGAAGGCCTTGGAGACAGTCTGCCACAGCACTCTTGTTATAAAGCTAAGAAACATGGGCTAGATGACAGAGCTGTTATGTAAAGAAATTTCTCCAGACTGCTGAGTTCAGAGTAACATTTAGGGTTAGTGTCCTCCAGTGGTGGCTCATAACTAAAGAAGTACCCCTGAGTTCTATACTCGGAACTCTGTGGTCATTATTGTCATCAATGACCTGGATGATGACATAGAACTAATCCCTATCATATTTGCATGTGGTATTTTATCAAGAGAAATGGTAAATATTTCAAATGATAGAACTTTGGGATAAGAGAGGAATATTTGAGGGCTAGACCAACAGAAACTTTACGATGCCGAGGAAGATGTACACATCACACAGAATACTCTCATACACTGTTTCTATCTGGGAAATGGAGCAGCAGACTTCCCTGGACGGACTTGGGTGTTATAATGAATGCCAGGCTGAACGTTTGTCAGTAGTACTGCTACTGCAAATAAGGCAATTGCCTGCTAAGCTCCATTAGAAGGAAAGTGGACAGCAGCTGGAAGGAAGCTGGGAGAAAAAATGCATTTTACCAAGGCGACCACAGTTTGGTCTTCACTGTTCTCTGCCTCAGCCCACCTTGGGTGCTCTATCCTTTATCATCTGATACCAGCATCACTTTGGCTTTGTTGAGGATACAAGACAGTAAGATCAAAGCTGCCTTCGGTACCATTCTGTAGGTTCCAGTTACACCTACGGCTGAAGTGGAGACATATTAATGTTTTGATTTGCTTCTGGGTGTTCCCTCCTCTTCCTCCGTCACTCCTCCCCTGTACCTCAAAGCTTGCAGTCAGCCTCAACTACATAACAAAAGACATCAGAAATGTAAGACAGCTGCTCAGCGGCTCAGAGAAATGACCTGAGAAGAAAGAGCCAGGTGATGCATCCCAGGAAATGGATCTTGTCCTAAGAGGAAAATACATTCATCATTCAGATAACTTCTGCCATGGAAAAGCCATCTGGATAAACAAGGGCAGAGTTACACAACCATTCTGCAGATCCTTGTCTCTTCTGGGCAGTTGTAGAAAGACAGATGTGTAATACCAGGTTTTGTCTATGGGCAGAGATAAGAGGAGACCATTGGGGAAAAAGTGTAAACTAGGATTTCTGAGGTTAGCAGCAGAGAGTGAATGCTGTCTTTCCTTCAGATCCTTTGCATCACACACTAGAAACTGAATTTGGGCCACTGGAAGTCTTAGACCAACACAGTTATGTGATCAGGACACATAAGACCAAGAGGAGACCTGGACAGGCTAGAAAGTTGGGCAGAGAGAAATTTAATGAGGTACAACTAAGGTAAGTGTAGAGTCTTGCACCTGGGCAAGAACAACCCCAGGTACCAGGATAGGCTGGGGACTGCCCTGCTGGACAGCAGTGTAGGAGAAAGGGACCTGGGGGTCCTAGTGGCCAACAGGATGACTATGAGCCAGCAATGTGCTCTTGTGGCCAAGAGGACCAACAGCATCCTGGGATGGATCAGAAGGGGGATGGTTAGCACATCGAGAGAGGTTCTTCTCCCCCTCTACTCTGCACTAGTGAGACCACTCCTGGAGTATTGTGTCCAGTTTTGGGCTCCTCAGTTCCAGAAGGACACAGAGCTGCTGGAGGGTGTCCAGCGTAGAGCAACAATGATGGAAGAAGTAGAGCACCTCCCTTATGAGGAAAGGCTGAGGGAGCTGGGTCTCTTGAGCTTGGAAAAGAGGAGGCTGAGGGGTGACCTCACTCATGTCTATAAATATGTGAGAAGTGGGTGTCAGAAGGATGGAGCCAGGCTCTTCTCAAGTCATCTAGTGGTAGGACAAGGGGCTATGGGTTCAAGCTGGAACAGAGGAGGTTCCATATAAATATCAGAAGGAACTTCTCTACAGTGAGGGTAACAGAGCATTGAAACAGGCTGCCTAGGAGGGTTGTGGAGTTTTCTTCTCTGGAGATATTCAAAACCCACCTGGATGTGTTCCTGTGCAACTTTGTCTAGGTGATCCTGCTGTGGCAGGGGGATTGGACTAGATGATCTTTCAAGGTTCCTTCCAATCCCCAATGCTTCTATGATTCTATGAAAGGGGAAGCGGGATTCTCAGAAATCTACCTGTGAAATCCACTTTCTCCAGCTTCCTCACTGCTAAACAAGCCACACCTAGATACCAGCTCAGGACTCACTTTCTTCCTACAGCTCAATTCTGCTGCTGTTCAGCTAAGAGCTACTTTTAACCTCCTGATATCATTGACTGACCATCTTGCATTACCTGTACTCCTACAGCAGCTCTGTGTCTCCACATCTCTTCTGGCTACCTCTTACTCTGTTCCCAGCCTTTTAGTAGGAGCTGAGGGATTTCTAGATCTCTTTCTGTGAAGAAAGAATCAGTCTGAAGTGTGTGTTAGTTCAAGGAGGCAAAGGAAGATTTTGTTGGCAGAGTGAGAAACTGAAGTTCAATACAAATAATTGAAGAAATATGATGATTTTCTGCAAAGGCAACAAGAATGAGGAAAAATTTCTCACGGTCATTTACGGGCTGCATTTTCTGCAGTGTTCCCATTTATATACCAAAATGACAGGAGAAACATTAACCAAGGAAAACCAAATATCACCTGTCTCCATTGGCAGTGGGGGAAGCATCATGCTCGCATTATGGTCACATCTAGAAGGTAGTCATCAATGGCTCTAAGTCCAGATGGAAAACATGTGCTGTCCTTCAGGGGTCTGTGCTGGGACCAGTGTTTAATATCTTCACTATTGATATTGACAATGGCATTGAGAGCACCATCATCAAATTAGCTGGTAGCAAGCTGGGTGGTGCAGCTGATATGCCAGAGGGACAGGGAAGTGTGCCCAGGTGAACCTCATTAGGTTCAATAAGGCCAAGTGTGGGGTCTTGCACTTTGATAGAGGAAACTGAAGACTCTGAGGGAGGACACATTTGAGAGCAGCAGTGTGGAAAAAGTTCTTGGAGTACTAGTGGACCAAAAGCTGGATATGAGCCACCACTACCACTGTGCAATTGCAATCCAGAAGGCCAATCGCATTCAAGGTTGCATCGAAAGAAATGTGGCCAGGAGATCAAGAGAGATGATCTGCCCCTTTACTCTTCCCTGGTGAGACCTCACTTGGAGTACTGCATCCCCCTCTGGACCCTCCAGCACAAGATGGTTGTGGACCTGTTGGAACATGTCCAGAGGGCTGGAGCACCTCTTTTATGAAAACAGAATGAGGGATTTGGGGTTGTTTTGCCTTCTGAAGAGAAGGCTCTGGGGGACCTCATAGCAGCCTTCCAGTACCTGAAGGGGAACTACAGAAAAGCTGGGGAGGGACTTTTTACAGGAGCAGGGGGTGAGAGGATAAGGGGTAATTTTTTTTAAACTGAAAAAAAGGAGAGATTTAGGTTGGAGATTAGGAAGAAGTTCCTCAGTGTGAGGGAAGCAAGACATTAGAACAGGTTGCCCTGTTGTGGGCAGGGTGCCCTGTTGTGAGAAGTTGTGGAAGCTCCATCCCTAGAAGTGTTCAAGGCCAGGTTAGATGGGGCAATGAACAGCCTCATCTAGTGGAAGCTGTCCCTGTGCACACAGTGGGGTTAGAACTCGATGATCTTCAAGATCCCTTCCAACTGTAACCTTTCTATGATTCTATGCTGATTTTTCAATTTGAAAAGGGTCAACACTGAAATCCAACTGTCAACCCCAAAAGTATACACCCCAAAAGACCTGAGTACTGAACAGATGTGGCGATTCCTGGCTTAAGAGAGAAGGCCATATGCCAGGCTGAGAACTGAACTCAAGGCAAGCTGTGTGAATTCACAGATTGAATTGAATCCCTCAAAAATATTGGAATTTTGTCTGAGGAAGAGGCATTATGAGAGTAGGCTTGGAAGCTAGCTGGAATACGGCAAATCTATCAAGCAGCTGAGATAACAAGAACACAAACAGGAGAATTAAGGGCAGAAGGAAATGGGTGTACAGTGTGTGCCATAAATTACAAAAGGATAGTAAGCAGGGTGTGCATGGGAGACTAAATGCCATGAGTAAAGGTCAGGACTAGACACTAAAATGAGAAGGCACATGTGTGATGCACCAGAAGATGTAACTTAACCAGCTTATGAGAAAATCCACAAGGAGATGGGAAAGGAATTATTTTTTCATTTTCTTCTTTTCCTGCCCCGAGAAATACTTCAGGTCATTAGCTGGGACAAGCTCTGTGGATAACAGAACATACTACCGCGTTCTTGCACCTCTACTTTGAGCCTGCCAGTTGAAACTGAGCATCTTAGGGGGCCACAGCATCTATAGAAATAAAAAATCCCTATAGGACAGGTCTGGGAAGCCTGGCTGCAGTGTCTGCTTCTGTGAGACAAGCTGGAGTGGCAGCCTACAGTAAGAGTGAAGGCAGCAGGATACAAGGGAGACAAGACACTGGGGCAGGGTGGAGGGAGATTTATATTCCCTTCCAGCACAAAAGGAGGTGTTTTAGGTAATTCCATGCTCTCATTTTCCTCCCACTTTCCTCTGGACAGCTGGACACTTCTGGAGAGCAATTAAAACTCCTGCTTTTGCCTTATTCAGACTGCAAAAGCTGGGGGTCTGACTTCAGTGCTGTTGCTGCAGGTTCCTCCTGCTTTGGCTAGGGGAAGAGCTGTGCAGTAACTTCCACTGCAGAGGAGGCTGGCTTCAGTCATTATTTATAATGTCCAAATCCTTTGTGTCCTGTGACATGGTTCCTTATTCATAAACCATGAAAAATACTGCTTCCTTGTTCTGAAGATGTAGGGCAAATTTTATGAGATGCTCCAATATGGCTGTGGAAACCACAGAGTCCTGCAGCTATGAAATACTGCTGTGTTCAAACATAAAATATATTAATATGCTGTTACTTGAACGAGGGATATGGGAATCAGTCTTGTAAAAATTGGGCTGTTTCTTGAATCTCATGATTCTGGTTTTCCTTGACTCAAGATCTGGCCTTTAAAAGAATGCATCAACAATTTACAAAGAAAAGCAAGAGGTATGTTGCCAGCATTCGTGGCAGAAGAGAGAAAGTTACTAACAGTAACCAAATATGACCACTCCTCAAACTGAAAAGGAAATTAAAAGGAGCTTCACATTTTTGTGTTTTTTCCTTAAATCCTTCACCCTGCAACTCAGTGTTTCATTGCCCTTTGTGCTCTGTAGGGTTTGTGCTTTTCAGAAGTTTTTCCATGAAGCACAAGCTCAAGCACAAAAGGAAAGCAATTTCACAAGGCACTGTGGTAGTCTATAAACTCCTGCATGCGTCTAGCCCACTCCCCTAGGACCTCTTCCACCCTGCTCTACATATTAAAAATTTCCAAAGATTTTCCTGTAAGATATGAGGGCTTCCCATTTTGGTGGCTTTTATTGGATTTCAGGTGCCATTCAGTCAAGCCTCTCAGCTGCTTGAATTCTTGACATGCTAGGATCATATTTCACCTGATCTGGCACTGAACCATGTTCGCTATCTCACCCCCAAATTAATTAAACCATAAATTTGCAGAATAAACATGCAGCATCCACTATCACTGGAACAGTCTGGGCATTGTTGAGCAAACTGCTGCAAGAACAAAGCTGCCTCTTTCTTCCCACCCTGCACTTCTCTTTTCTTGAGGTATATCAGCAAATACAGTAAATACAGCCCCCTTGCTGCTACAGAGATAACTCTTGTTCTGCACTTGTCACAATTTCATAAACTCAGGAGTAACTGCAACAGCTCACAAGTGGTGTCTTACAGGGGAGCATCAATTGTACTAAGATGAAAAGGAGCTTTTTTCCAAAATGAACACAAGCATTTTCTTTTTTGCAGACAGGCTTTAAAAGTGCTACTTAGTTTGCCCCTCACGTCCGTTTCACATCTGTATAGTGAAATTTTCTGTCTGACACTGGTGCTACAGAGTTACAAATCCATTAATAAAGGCGAGATCATTAGCTAATGCACACAAGGAGATTACTTGGGTATGCAAAAATGGTTAGCAATCATCTTGTCTCAGAATGAATAGTCTCTCCCTCTAAATCCACCCTACCCCACAACTTAGGCTATGATAACCTTTTTTAAGCTTGGAAGGTAATATTTGCCATTCCAAACCACCCCCTAATTAAAACTACTAAAAAAAATATCTACAACAGGGCTTTCCATTTCCTACTCTAGGCCTGTAAGTAGTCTAGAGGCTTTGGAATCTCTTGAGATCTAAAGAAAACCTTAACCTCTGAAACTTGTTTAATTTTCTATTCCAGACAACTTGGTCATTCCATTTAGGAAGCAATGTCTCTCCCCACAGTTTAGGACCAAGAACTCTGCCACTTCACCAACATGATTCAGAGGAAAACTTTACCCTTTTCTTCAAGTCTTCCAGTTCTGTCAGATCCCAGGGGAAAATTCACAGAGCATTTGCCTGGTTGCTATAGGCAGTGTAACCAAAGGTGGCATTTTCATTCCTTGAATCAACTGTCAGCCAACACTCTTGCCTGGTATTCAAGGTTGCTGTGGAGTGATTGGTATAAATCTGAGCTCCTGACCAGCTCTGGACTTTATAAATTCTCTAGTACATCTGATTGCAGCTCTGGTGCAAATGCCAGTGCCCTGGCTGTATCCCAGCTCTGCTGATTTACACTACTGACTAAAACTCTATCTTCCGTTTCAACAAAGTGCTGTGCACTTCTACAGCAGTTAAGCTTCTGTCTGGAGCAGATAAACATTGTCTCTCCCTGGCCAAAATAAAGTGGGTCTTACATTTATTCTAGGGTGTTTGTGATGAACGATGCCACAGAAAGGTGAACATGGTGTTTGTTCTTGCTGGGGCCTCACATCTTTCATCCCAGGTGAAATCTGAACTTCTGTGCTACAGGATGTTGACTGTGGACTGAGATCCCCAGGGTATTGCACCTCTTTTGTACACTTGCTGCTGCCAGGATGCTCCAGTCAGCTACAGGGCTCAAGCATAGAGCCAGGTGTCAAGATCAAAGTGTTGTCTGATGCGGTATGTTATCATTATCATCTGCTGGCTTCATTCTGCTCAGCCCCAAGGTTCACATGGAAAACCTTCCAGCTCTGCTAGCAAAGTAGGAATGTGATGTGAGAAACAAAAAGGACAAGCTCATCTCTATAATTTCTCTTTCTGTTCTCAAGCTGGGACCTAAAAGATAAGAGCAGAGGGAAGAGGCTGCAGAAAATTTTTTACACTAGTTATCCCCTAATACTTTGGAGTTGGTCATTCATGTCAGATCTGAGTTTTCCTTGAAGGATCCTACAGGCTGTTGTCCACTGCCCATTTTTCACCTGCTGCCATTGACAGACTGGTGAATAACTGCACTATGGAACCAGAGAGCAGACTCTTAGTTTCTAAGGCATTAATAATCCTTAATTTAGACAAGAGCATTTCCCTTAACTTCAGTCCTTCCCTCCCCACAGCATCTCCTGCCAGAATGTCCCACTGCCTGCTGGAATTAATATGACTGAAATATCCCTCAGGATTCATCTCGAGGTCAGGAACTCGGCCTCTGGATCTTCTTCAGTTCTCTTTTCTTGCCCCTGAAACTGGATGTTGCCAAGTGAGTTTTTATTTCCCCATCCAGTTCTTCATATTTTCCAAAGTCACCTCTCACTGGCAAAGAAAGACTTGGAAATGAGTCAGAGGAGAGATTCCAGGCCTGGATTGTTGCTTTCACTCTGTAATTTCAGACTCCCTTTCTCATCCCTGAGGTAATTTTGTCAGTGCGCTATGGTGTGCTACAGCCCAAGCTATTGACACATCCTAGTCCAGGATGTTGAGGTGTCCTCAAGTTTGGAGTATTTTCTTTGCACTCCACAAGGAATTAATTTTTTTCCCAATGAAAGACCAAAGAACTCTTCCTCTTTATTCTATTTTTTCTCCTCCTTTTTGCTCAGTTGCAACTGTCTTGCCCTTTCCCTTTCTGTTATCTTCTCACTCCAAACTCAGAACTGTCTTCTAAGAAGACACATCCTAGACCACACTGTACTGCATTTCCCTGTTGTCTGCTGCCAGTCACTTTGTCTAAAGATGCCTACATACATTACAAAAGTATCTCTCAAAAGAGTATCTTTTGCCTTGTGTTTCTCCTTACTGAAATCCACTCCAGACCTCGGAGACCTGGAACTATCTGGCAGATATGGTTTTACTTTCCATCTTCATTCACAGTGCTTTTTATTGCTTCCTTCCCTTCCTCATCATACTGGACCCAGTGAGCTTTTTAAGGCAGGTCAACATTTCATTGT
The DNA here is from genome assembly GCA_013397515.1 of Upupa epops. Taxonomy (NCBI): domain Eukaryota; kingdom Metazoa; phylum Chordata; class Aves; order Bucerotiformes; family Upupidae; genus Upupa; species Upupa epops. Next base: position 61,912 of record VZRI01003059.1, read on the forward strand.
TTGTCAGAAAAACACTGCATACTGACACATCCAGACGCATCCACCCTGCAGCTCTCTGTAGCCCTTTCTACATGCAGATCTTGACCTTATCTAATGGTATCCACCAGAACTGGAGGGTCTCAGGCTTTAATGAACATAGGAAAAAAGTTAAGCATTAGAAGAACCCTCTAGTCAAGTCTCCTTTGATATACATACGGGACAATCAGTTGAGACTGGTGTGTAAAGGACGCATCTTACAAGAGGCTGTGTCTCAGACTGGTTCTCTTCACGTGGCTGTCATATGCCCCTGAACACATGTTCAACTGCTGGCCAGGAGTAGCAGGTCTGAGACAGCTTCTCCTGTCCTCTTCCTCTTCAGAAGACTTGCTCTTTTTTCTGTCATTCATGTAAAAGTTTGTAATCATGCATCATCCAATTTCCCACACTCATACCACAGAGCTTCATACCACAGAGCTGCATGTCTTTTACCAGATGTGGCTTCAATATGCTTCTTCCACCCTCAGATTGCTGAAATGCCTGATCACTCATAGTGATGGGATATTTGATGGGTTGTTTTTTAAAAGTTCAGGATCAACAGCTGATCTTAAGACAGCTTGTTTCTTTCCACAAGAAATTGAAGTGTTACTACATTTTGCACATCCCTAGCGATATAAGGAAAATGATAGAAATTTCTCTGCTGAGTCATCTGCTTTACAATTTTGGGTGTTATGTTTATTTTCCTAAAGTGTTTTTTTTCTTTCCCAGACTCTCCCAGGTCTCAAGGTCAGAGCTGATGTCTGCACTACAAGTGCATCCTGTTTGTCACAGAATCATTTGATTGCCATTTAAGAGAACTTATGCAACTGACCTTTAACATGGCAGTCTCCCTGATGCACTTAATTCCTTGTGCTGACATACAAAAAGAAAGGAAAAAACCTTTCCTTTTGGTGAATGGGAAAGTCTTCCTGAAGGGAAGATGAAAAAGGCAGGTGGGATGAAGTTGCTAATGATGTTCAGAGTGATCAGTGTTTACACAAATGACTTGGTTTGGATGTTGCTTGCTTCTGGGGAAAACTATAGTACTAATTGTCCTGCAGTGAGGGGGAGGATTATTTTTTTTTTGAACAGGGAAATGAATGATCTAACAAGCAAAGTTATTTCATTTCTAGATGACTGCAGAGCAGTTTCATAAATCCCCTTCTCTAACCTTAGAAGACAGTGTCAGGATTTGAGGAGGGAAACTAGTCTTGGGGTGTGGGAGAGGAACTGGATTGCTCTTGTCTGTCTATTCATGGATTTGATGAATAATCACCTAGCAACATCCGACAGTATCTGGCAGTGGATTGGCTAGTTGCCAAATACAGACCCAGAGTTATAGGATGTTGCAACTCCTTCCCAACTGGTTGTCCACAGTTTTTAAAACTAGAGAAGTGCTGATACAGAATAACAATTACAATGTAACACACTTTTCCAAATAAACAATGGATCAGATGAGATGAGGAGAGCCCTGAATACCTGAAGCTCATGCTATTCCTCGTGAAATTCATGCCATATATAGCAGACTAGCTCTCAGGCAAACAGCAGTATACAGAATCTCAGTCTCACACAGAATCAAACCATAGCTCAAGATTTTGCAGCAATCCGGCAATGCTCCTGTTTTATTTGTATGTCACAGGTACATGAGCTGCTGAAGTTCCTGCCACGAGGACTTTGTGGCCTCACTGCTGCACTAGAGTTTTGAGATATGGACTGTGATTGAGATCCAAAGCTAATGGATGTGATAGAGAGCAAACAGTGGTAATCAGAGTTCAGTGACTCTTTGTATGTATCAAGTGAGGCAGAAAAAACACACCACCTTTACCTTCCTTCTCTTGTCCCTCTCTCCCTCCCTCCNCCCTAAAACTGGCCTCTTCTCAGATACTTTTTGTTTCCATCACAGAGAAATTCACTCTATATGGGTAAAGGTATGTAGAGTTTGGGGGGAGATAAGCACCTCTTATTAATGAAAAAATACCCACAGGTTTTTGCACAGAATTCTGAAGACAGTTATAATTAATGTCATTCATTTAGTTCATTTGTGACCCGGAGAGTAGGAGGCTGGGTCCATTTTTCATTGCTCACAAACAAACAATATGTATTTTTAGCTTTGACTTTCAGCAAAGATAAAAAATAGTCTGAGTTAGCATGTCATGAGTTAGGTGGGGACCTTTTCATGTTTTTCTGTTTAGATAATTGGGTCACAGGAAAGCACTCCTGTGAGAACCGCTCTTATTCCCAGAGATGCAGAGAGGTGAAGGGGAGGGAGAGAGTTGAGATTAATGTTAAAATAAAACATCCTGTGTAAGAAAGCCATTGTCTGTGTAGCACTAATCTTAAGGTAATTTAGAAGGATGACAGAAAAAGTTCAGCCTTAACTCTGTCCTTTTTCATCACAAGTCTGTACCTTAAAATGCATCATCTGTACAGCCTGGCTACAAATACGAACATCCATTAAATAACAGAGCATGTACCTTTCAATATGATGTGCCCCACATTTATGTAATGTAGAGCTCATATAGCAGCAGTTCCCTACCATGCATTTGTACACTGCCCAAATTATCAGCTGTGTACAACTACTATTTACTTTACTCACTTTATTTTTTAAATTGCATTTATTTTTACTTCTGCAAAGTTTCTAATTTTTTCTTAGTACTCACAAACATTTTGTTCAAATCTGTTAATCTGTAATCATATGCAATGTGTTTCCATGCAGTCTGTGGGATTTGAGCTACCAGCTTTAGAGTCTCGCAGCCAAGAAGAATTTCTCACAGAAAACTCAGTAGCCATTTTGTCATTTTGCTTGATTTAACTAGCTATCAATTCGTGTACTAAAACAAATCCCTCTTCTCTTGTCTTTTTAAAACTGGTGGTAGGATCTCTCCATATGTGGCAGAAGACTTAAATAATTACCCTGGTGCAAAGTGGAGACTGTTAAACCTTCACCATCCTAAGCATGGAATGGATGGACAGAGGATGTTTTGGCAGTGATTGTTGTCCCGACATGTTGCAAATATGGGATCTGAAAATCAGTGTGGAGGTAAATGTATTTGGGTTTGAGCAATATTCCCCAGCAGCCTGTCTGGGACAAGCCTGTGGGTTCACTAAATAGCACTTCTGCAGTATGCTCGAGACTGCCACACAATGTGGTCCCTGTGCCGGGCTTCTCATACTGCAGTGTTAGAGGACATGATCCGCTAGCAACTCTGTGGCAACATGAGTATATTTATGGATCTGTAATGCTTTGGAAAAATGCCACTTACTCATTCTTTGAAGCACATAATGTGAGAGGTTGAAGCATTCATTCAGCTCCTAGACACCCATTGCATCTACCCCAGCAGCTCATGGAGGATCTTCCTGTTGTCAGAGCTTACCTTCACAGAATTCTTTTCCTTCTGCCACTTGTTTCACGGGCAAGGGGCAAACAGCTCCATTCCTCTTTCCCAGCTGTTCAAGGTCATCCCTCCCAGTTCCTTTCCGCCTCCTCATCCATGTTCTGTTGCCACACATCTGGCTTAGAGCATGGAGCCACTTCTTGGATATGATCATTAGCAGCTGTCTGTTGCCAGCACTTTCCCACAGAGGAGAGGGATGAGATCCAAAAGGCAAGAGAAAATAGAAGAGGAGGTGGAAAAGCAGGTGAAGATTAAAACAAATTAAATTGCCACAGGACCAATGTCCTTTTCACTTCTCTCCACTCAGCTCCATGAGTGTCTGCCTCCCTGACATGTCTCTCCCATTCAGCTTGTCCTCCTTGTCCGACCAGGAATATTTAAGTGTACCAATGGCAAATGAGTGAGGGTTGAAAAAGGAGGGATATGGACTCTAGAAATGTACTCTGTGCGTCATGTGGTAACAACAGAAGATCACATTCAGTCTCCAGGGCTGTCAGATGAAACCTCTCCCTAGCATTAAAGAACTCAGATTGCCATGAAAACAATCTTATGCCAAAGGTTTTACTTTGTGCTGAAGTATGGGCGAAAGGCAAAAGAAAACTAGGTTTGACCAAAACCTACCTGAAAATTTGGAAGCCTTTATGATGAATTCCACAGCTTTAGATTTAGTCCTCTTTCTGCCCTTTTCAGGATTTGGCCTCATGATAAACCCCAGAGCCACAGAGCTCTGAGCAGAGACAGATTAGCATCTTGTTTTCGGAAGCCTAAGACTGGGATATATAAATCTGTTTACTTTGCAGATGCCAATAGCTAACACATCCATTGTGTTCAACATGTACAGCTCTCTGGAGCTGGTGCTAAAAGAGTACAGACATTTTAGTTGGTTTTTTTATCAACCTATATTCACTGGAGATGGATCCTTGGCTTTTAGTTCACTCTTGCTCTCAGTTTTATTTCAGCACATTGTCCAATTAATGATCAAGCATTCTTTGAGCTGCATTTTATTAAGTTGCTTGGAAGCCCTCTGGCATCACTAAAGTAAATACACTTGTGGTGATATTATTATTATTAGATTCATGCTAATAAAAGGAAAACAACCCAGCAAAAGACCTTTAATCAGTCTGTGCTGTGTAGGCAAAACCAAAGCTTTTTTTTATTGGGATTTTTTCCCTTAGCCACTGAGGGTCCTGCCCATGTGAGTGGATTTAAAATAAAAAAGACCATCAGTTGAGTGACTAATTTACAAAGCTTTGTTTCTTTGATGAAATTTACTCCTTTTCTATGCTACTTAATGGGTTTAGAATTTCTTTCCCATTACTTAGAATTTCACAGAAAGGACTATTAACATCCAGAAATAAAATCTTTGCTGCACCAGTAATTTGCAAACTTATCCACTGAAGGAAGATCCCAGCTCTTAGTGCAAGCTGAAGGAAATGGTCTGGTGGACAAAAGTAAAATCAGGACCAGCCAGAAACCAATATGAAGTTGAAAACACTCCTGGGTAGTAACAAAGGAATTCCCCAAGATAAGTGCTGAATCTACTCAGTTTTTAAATTTATTTATTTATTTAAAAAACCAGAAAATTCTTCCCTATTCATCAGGGCATTGTGATGATAATTTCCAGTAAAAATTAGAAAGCTAGGAAGATGGTGACATATGAACTCCTTCATAGACTAGAACGGCCTTATTCACTCTGCCACTAGCTCATTGATGTCTCAATAATGATATCTTCTACAAAAGAACCTAAATTGTGTAGCTCTGAAATAGGGCCATAACAAGAAACTTTACCACATACATCATGTGCACAGTTGTGTCCTTCCTTTCATTCACCATCAAACTGGGTCTACAGCTCCTGTTCTGGTATGGTTATTACAGAACTCTCTGGGGCTTGTGCATAGTTTTCTCCTTTAGGTGTCTATCACACCTCACCTTTGCTGTTGTTCTGATCAGGACAACACTGTGCTGATAGTAAAAATGTCCACTTGTGTTAGCTCTTCTTTTGCTCTGGAAAACATATTTTTGGCCAACCCTGTGCTTCAGACCTACCCTTTGCCTCCTTTTAAAAATCTAGTCCCAGAAAAAAGTGTGTTTCTGAGCAGCTCAGTAATCCCTGTGACTATCCTAAGCCTGAAAAGAAGTTTTAATATCTCTCTCTACAAATTACTGCTTCTAATAACTACAAATATGTTTTAAACCTTCAGGATGTGCTGACATAGAGTTAAATGAAATGAATCTCTCCATAGATTTTCCTGTGTTTGTCAGTCCCAAGATGCAGGGATGGCACAGCCGTAACCAGGTGTCCCCTATGGCTCCATCAGGTCTGTCTGCATCTTCCAATCTCCGCTCTGAAATAACTCCACAGTGATCTTTTGTCAAGTCCAGGGAGGTACCTGTGTCTTCAGATGTCATAGCCATCTCTGTGTTCAGTGGATGTTCTAGAAGAAGGCCTGAAACCTTTGGAGTGAGGATGTAGCTTGTTCAAGCCTTGAGCTCAGAAGTTAAATCAGTTGTGCAGAGTTTTGCTACGAAACTCTACGTAACTTAGAGAATTATATTCTTGCTACAGTCTAAAGGCAGCACAACATGTAACTTGAGATGAATCAGGATCCCTCTGGGAGCCAGTGTAAGAGTCTTCTTGAAGGACATCTTCAAGGACACATTTATTTGTGTTTATATTAAGGTGCAAGAGAGATTCTGAGGTCAAATATGCAGTCTGTCCACATTACTTGTCTGTGGGAAGGCCTTGGAGCTAATTGTGGTGCAATCTAGCTGATACTCCCAGTGTAGTACTCAACTATTCCCTACAGAAATGTGGAGGTACAGCCAAATTATCTGGCAAGAAACTAGAGACTAATAACAGTCAGTCCTCAAGACAAGCAATCACTGCTACCCTTGAGCCCAGGGGGAAGTGAATTCTCTCTGTGCAGCTGATCTAATCCCTACTCCAGACCTGATCAGTGCAAAGTCAACCCTCTTACGAGGTCACACAGTGCTGACTCTCATACCATGAAAATCTATGAGCCCTGGAAAGCTGCATTAGCATCCACATGTACAAAACCACAAAATTACATCAGGCATGCAGGAGCTGGAATAGCTGCATGGATCCTAAGCTTGGTCTTCCCAAAAAGAACTCCAAAGCAACTCCTGAAAGTATGGCTCCTGGGGAACGGCACAATGAACATAACCTGCTGAAGAAACCAGAATGATTATTTAATTTCCACTCTTTTGAAATCTTTTGCTGTGTATCTCTGTGAAGCAAAAGAAAAGTTTAACATGGAAACAAGTTTGCAAGATGATTCCTCTTGTATATGCTTTCCTGTTTCCTTTCCTTTTTCCTTTTTCCTTTTTCCTTTTTCCTTTTTCCTTTTTCCTTTTCCTTTTTCCTTT
>VZRI01003059.1:75245-142901 GCA_013397515.1 Upupa epops
AAGGGAAGGGAAGGGAAGGGAAGGGAAGGGAAGGGAAGGGAAGGGAGAAGGCAAACCTAGTTTCTGGGAGCAGTGTTGCAAGCAGAGCCCTGTGTCATGCAGAGCCAGGCACATGACCATGCCGATGTACCAATTATCCTTTATAAATAGCTGTGAACAGATGTTCAGTCAGCAAGTGGCTGTGTCAGTTGAAGCCATTACAGCTCACAGATGCTTGGCGCAGCTCTCCAGCCAAGGATTACCTCTCCTGCAGCTCTGCTGGCAGTCAGCTCTGTTTCAAACAAAGTCAGCTGGATTAGCTCATACCACCTGGATCAGCTGCTTGAGCACTGCTGACTGACTTTGTAGATTAGGGAGTGCTCACATGATCCTTTCAGTTGGCAATGACCAGTGGCCAGACATCTTCCAGGTAGCACACTGTGGTCTGGAGGAAGGTGTCTTGCCTTGCTCTGACTAACATGTATGTATGGAAAGATGTGCATCTTTTGCACACAGAGAAAGAAGGCTGTGTGATAGGAAGCCGTAACATGTAGCCAGGAACTTTTATCCAAACGCCAACTTCCAACTTTATGGTGATTTCAGTACTCCTAAAACCTTCTCTCTCCCTTGAGTCTGAGTGGTAATTCTTGCAGAGGAATTGCCCTTTTACTGTGGCTTATGCAGTATCTAACACAATGGAGCACCACCTGTAAATCTATAATGACAAGGTAAAAGAAAATGTGCAGGCAGTTTTTCAGGGAGATGATTTAGAGTTAACCTTTATCCTGTATGTGTACAACACATAGCACAGCTGATCTAAAACCTGTTTCAGCACATTTGCCTACTTCCATAGTATACCAGAAAAGAGTCGTTTGGTTATATTCCCCCATTTCTTTTCTGTGCCTCATACATCCTTTATTACATTCACAGGCATGTAAAGAAACAATAGACCTATGATGTGAACATATGGCTTTTGTCCTCTTATGTTGGTGTTACGTGTATATCTTATGATAAGATATACACAGTTGTGGAGAAACATACATTGATTTAAGTACATCTTGCAAAGTGCCTGAGCACTCAGAGACAACCCCCTCCAACCATCACCCCACAAAACAGAAGCAGGGAAGTTAAGCAAACTGCAGGTTGGGAAGGATCTTGTGTTTTCTCTTTCTTTTTGTTTTTAGACTGGTTTTGCTTCTGGCAAAGTTGGTGTCACTTACTCCTGGGCTGGACTCAACATAGCAGCAGTGTAACTCTTGATTCCCTGTATAACTTCCTAATTCCATTTTTGCATTTGTTAATCCTGGAATCCAAACTTAATTAGTGCTAAAATTAAAATTAACCTTGACACAATTATACTCTGGATCACAAAAGCAGAGAAATGATTGACAGTTGAGGAGAAAAGAGAGGTGAAAGATGTGATCAGCATCTTTCTGATTAATCCATTCACTTACAGGGGTTTGATTTGTGAAAAATCAAATATCAGTATAGATTCTTCGGACAAATCAAAACATAAACTTGCATATACAAAGGAGAGAGATCCTATCTGTACTGGTGAATTCCCTGTGAGAGAGCTTGGGAGCCTTAGCCAAGCCTCACAAAGCAATGAGCTCATGACATGCATCCAAGAGGCTTGAATATATTGACTTGCCCAGCACTACACTCGCAAGCTGGATCTCTTCGTGAGGTATTAGCTGCTACCTCAGTGCCTTGAGGAAACCTCAAGTGGCTCAAGCTGTCTTTGGAGACAGATATACGTGTAGAATAATTGCTCTACTTTGACACATGAAACATCATTTTGTCAAGGCAAGTGAGAGAGGAGGAACAGGGGTGCTAAGAAAGGAAGGAATGAAATTGCTTTTAATAGATTCCATGAGACAAGGTCCTGCTGGCTGGCACATTCTCAGTTACATGACTCTGCTCCCAGTCTGGGACTGTGTATCTAGTGTCCCAGTCACAGGTCTACCTGATCACAGATTTAAGGAACAGATCAGGCCATTGTGTCAAGTACAGGATGGTTTGGGTTTTGCCATGAACACTGTCTGCTGGCTTACACATCTTCCTACTGCATGAAGTGTGGGGCTACATAAGGCATCCTTGTATGTGTGCAGAATCCCTCCTGCTCCGTGTGTCTTCCATAATGGTGTGTTCCACAAGAAAGGAAGCAACTCTACTCATGAAAATGCAAATCTGAGATCTTAAATTATCCTTGCTTCAGAAGGCTCTTCTCTTGTTGAAAATTGAATTGAATTTTTTTTTAATTCCAGGATTGCTATGAAGCCATCTGCTTCAACAAATTAGTGTTACAATTTTTGCTATGGTAAGGGAGACTACGGTGGAAGAAGTTGGCAGAAAAGGTGTGACAAGTACAAGAGGAAAAGATTTCTCCCATCAGTGCAGCTGTTGGCAGAGGACACATCTGTCTGCACCATTAATCTCTACTGAGATTGTCAGTGGGGTGCTGTGGGGAAGAAACTGTTCTCTTCTCTGACAGCCAACAGATTATCTAGTGTGGCTTGTGGTACTACATGAGTCATAGTTTTTAGCCTGAAATGCTCTCAGAAAGCATTTTTACTGCTTCTTCTGAAGGAAAGAACAGAAAAGAGTTTGGGAACTTACAGCTGAACTAGGGACAAGCTTTCAAAATAGTCTTGGATTCACAGAAGCCTCAGATTTTGTCCCTAGAGAGCCATCTGCCCTCTTGAAACTGGATTTAAATTAGATTTCAGCATACATAAAGCTGACACTCAGCTTCCAAACCTCCTGGTGACAACTGCAGGAGAGGTGATCCTGTTTGTGCTGTGGCACATAACATCGATGCAAGTGTCCCAGCGTAGCGTGCCAACTCAGAACAAGAGTCGAGTTTGTGGTGAGGGTGAGCACCTGCTGACTCTCTGCATGAGTGCTGGAGCTCAGACCCAGAGGATCTGCTGTTGCTCTTCAGAAATTGAAACAAAACTGTTATAGATATCAAACTATTCCTTTTCATGACCAATAAATTGACAGTGAAACAAACCAAAACAAAACTCTTCTATATGTGCTTCACTTTACAAGAAAAAAAAAACATAAAAAAAAAGTGGAGGCTTAGCTTAACAGGAGTTTATGCTAGACTTCCTGGAAATGTCAGTGAAATGCTCTGAAATGCTGTAGACCCCAAACAATATCCAATTGTTCAATCAAACAAGCTGTTAATGGCAGTAAAATAAAACACTGCTTTTATCTAGATCCTCACAGTACAAGATGTTCAGGAGTTTGCCTCAGATCACCCTTCTCACTTCCACAAGAAGAAATTGAAGTGCTATAAACAGCTGGGATTTTTTTGCATACAGCAAAACAGCTATGAAGATAGTTTGAAATTACCTCAGAGGTCCTGTAGTTGCAACCCCACTGCAGTGGGCAGTAAAACCTCTCACTTGACCAGGTTGCCCAAGGCCCAATCCAGCCTGGCCTTGAACACTTCCAGGGAGGGGCCATCCACAACCTTGCTGACAAGCTGTTCCAGAGCTTCACCACCCTTATAGAGAGGAATTTCTTCCTAAGATCTAATCTGAATCTACCCTGTTTTAGCTTGAAACCATTCTCTGTTGTCCTGTCAATAGAGTCTCTAGTAAAACTCTCCAGCTTTGCTTTAGGCCTACTTCAGATACTGGAAGGTTGCTGGTCCTCCCAAAGCCTTCTCTTCGCCAGGCTCAACAGCCCAAATTCCTTCAATCTGTCCTCATAGCAGAGGTGCTCCAGCTCTCTGATCATCCTTGTGGCCCTCATCTGCACATGCTCCAGAAGTTACATGTCCTTCTTAGGTGAAGAACTCCAGAACTGGACATAGTACTCCAGATGACGTCTCACAGTTAGCAGGGTACATACAGCAGATGAACCATCTCCCTTGACTTGCTTGTGGCATTTCTTTTGATACAAGCTAGGATATGTCTGACCTTCTGGTCTGTATTCACACACTGCCGGCTCATGTAGAGCTTCTCATCTACTAATACCTCTACGTTCTTCTCCTCAGAGTTGCTCTCAACCCATTCACCACTCAGCATGATTTTGTGCTTGGAATTGTCTTGACCCAGATGTAGGATCTGGCACTTGCACTTCTTGAACCTCATGCAGTTTGCACAGGCCCCATTCTCAAGTCTGTCAAGGTCCCTCTGATGGCCTCCCTTCCCTCCAGCTTGTTGACCACATGACACAGCTTGGTGTCATTATCAAATTTGCTGAGACTGCACTCAATGTCCATGACACTGACAAAGATGTTAAACAGCACTGATCCAAAACCAGCAACCTGAAGAACACCACTCATAGCTGATCTCCACTTGGACATTGAGCCATTGACCACGACTCTTGAGTGCAACCATCCAGCCAATTCCTTAGGCACCCAGCAGTCCATCTGTAAAATCCATCTCTCTATTTTAGAGACAAAGATGCCATGTGGAACAGTGACTTTGCACAAGTCCAGGTAGATAACATCACTTACTCTATACTTGTCAGCCAGTGCTGTAACCGTCATAGATGGCCTCAAAGTTTGTCAGACATAACCTACCTGAGTGCAGGTCACTGCACGACTCACAGACTCTGACTTGAATGCAGAACAAGCTGCAATCATGAGATGCTGTACCCAAGCCACTTCTGTTCTGAAGGAGTAATGGGGTTTTACACCTGAATTGACATGGATTCAGCCAGGTTGCTCTTAAAATAGACAGCCTGTCCCTCTGATACTGCCTGCTGCTCTGAGATTATTGGCTTAATTAGGACTTGTTCAGAGATTTCTGGTTTGCCTTTCTGTTGCTGGGTGAAGAAACACCCAGCCATGAGCTAGGGCTTTTTTTTGAGTTTCAGTATTTCCCTTCTTTCTTTCCAGCTAAATTGCAACAATGCCTGTTTCATGTTGTTTCACGGGGCTTCCTTTTGTAAAGAGAACTCATCATCCTTGCTAATATAATCATTCAGCAATGCCATGTCAAAATGCGAGCAAATGAGTAACCACAGTCTTTTCAACACATCTCTCTGTGCAAACAGATGTTTAGGAAGAGTGCAATATGTTGCAGAAAAAGAAGGTTAGCAAGTGATAATGTTTTAGCAGTTGGGTCCTAGAGCCTTATGCCATGGGTATGGACAGTACAGCCAATGAGGAAAAAAAAGGAAGTAAACTTTTCTGAAAATTCAGGTTCTAAGTTATCAACATCATTAATAGTCAGATCCTGGCCAATTTCCTCGTCACTGCTACATCACCACCTCTCATACAGTAGGGATGTCCATTTCAGATTGGGGATTATTTTATGACTTTTCTGACAAAGGCACTGACTGTTAGAAAAGATACATGAGAAGGTTGTTTTCTGTTAGAGATTGCAGTCATCATTCATGCCCCTCTTAGGAGTAATCTGTAGATCCAGGGCTGGAAATGATGGCCCTCTGCTTGCAGCACTGTGCTTCAGGATTCTGCATAGCCTCAGGGTTCCTTGTGGAACAGCCATCACAATCATCTCCAGACAAAGGAATTGAGTGCTCCCACAGTTGCATCCTGCCTTTTGGGTATAAGTAACTTAAATCAAAAGCCCCATAGAAAGAAAGATGAAATTAACTTACAATCCAACCCGCTTAATGCAACTTCTTCTGTGTTCTCAGTCTGAAGTATGTGAGCATTTCAGAATGTTTACATTTCTCCTCTTAGTGCACTTTACTGTTAATTTCCCATTGTACAGAGGACAGTTAAAGTATAACTCTCACATTTAAGCGTTTCTTCCAATCCCACTTTTGTAAATCTAGAAGGGAGACACTGAAGGCTGAGCTAGTTATCCAGCCTGTTTGCAAGAAGTGAAGTCACTGTTGAAGGTGATTTCTCTGTCTAAACATACATGTTTAACCGGTTCTAAAATATTTCCCTGGAGACTCCTTCACTGGCCCTGTCATGACTTTTTACACCTTCTCATTAATGCATCTTCCTGTTCATGGAGCTGATATTTGTTAAATGGCATATAGGGTTGCTCTGTTATAGCATTTGTCGCTCCTAGTATAAAAGCAGATGGATGTTGAGTCCTTTGGGATGCCTGACATTCTAGGTTTGTAAGATAACAGTGAATATGTCTACTAGTGAACCCAAGGAAGTTCTAAGAAAGAAAGTTAAAAGAAATGGATTCTTGTTTATTCCCAGCTGGGCTTTCATGAGGTCAAAGTATCATACCCATGGATCCCTGGTGTGTTCATATGTCATTACTTTAGTGTAGAAAAAAGATAAGGTAGGGCCAACATTTCCATTATGCTGCTCAGTATGCAAAGTTTTGAAAGTCAGCTATAAATAAGGGCACTCTGTCAGATGGCATCCTGACCCATGAGTGAATTTTTTTGACAATTATTTCTTTAAAAGAAAACATGAAAATTGCTCCAGATGAACACAAGTCCCAAAACCACTATGGCATAAAAACATTACTATGGGCTACGAGATCACTTAGCAGGAGAGAAAAATGATGATGTGCAAATATCTGAAGCTCATCCAAGAAAAAAGATCAGTCATCCAGGGAGGTCCAAGATGGAGGGTAGCTAAAGCCAGATAGAGAGAATTAAGAGCAGTGCATTGAAGCTGAGCAATGGAAAAATCAGCTTGAGGAAAACTTTCTCCCAAGGTAGGAGATGGAAACTTGATTGAGTCGCACAGCTATGGACTGGCTGTGCTTCTGAAGAGCTGTTGTGGTAAGCTATACCACATAGGCAGGGAGAAGCCTGTGTACCTTGTAGATTTCAGTTCCCCACTTGAATGACTCACTTCAAAGTGCAGGATGAATTTTAAGTTAGTGGGTTAACTGCCTGGGCAATGCTTGTCAGGACACATGTCTCTGCTAAGAGGGAAAGACTTCGTTGCTTAGATAGTGCTAAAGTTTCACCTGCTCCACAGACATACTAGAAATCATCAGTTGTTAAGCCATCTCTACCCACCATCACAAAAAAAAATATTGCAAACATTACCGTCCCTCCTCCTGACCCTGGCAGCTGATGAATGTTTATGGTGCAGAAGAGACTGTTTGAAGTCATATAATACATAGGAATGGAAGAGAGGAAGATATTCAGTGCCTGGGAAGACTGAAGGTGCAACTTTTAACAGTCCTATACAGCAATAAAAGAAATGTTTTCAAATGCTCCTAAATTCAGCAGATCAAGTCACACCCTTTCTTTCTTCCTGTAACTGTCTTCAGGAGAGGAATTTCCTCTGCTTACCCATCCCAGGTGAACTTTAGCTTTTCATTTCAGGAGAGGAATTTTCTCTGCTTACCCATCCCAGGTGAACTTTAGCTTTTCATTTCAGGAGAGGAATTTTCTCTGCTTACCCGTCCCAGGTGAACTTTAGCTTTTCATTGACTCCTAAGTTACTAGTTCACAGAGCAGCTTTTGACTATTTAATCCAAGCATGATTCTAATCCTGGCCTATGGCTTTTTCTAGGTGCAAGGCAAGGTCTCCTTTTCTTTGAAGGCTCTGCTATAATTTAGCCACTATTACAGTCAAGGACCCCCACTTTCCCCCTTCTTTTTTATTAACGGCTTCTTGGAAGGCATCTCTCCAACTGCTTGCTTACTCCTACTGGTGTTGGCAACTGATGGAAAATATTGCACTGTTTACTCTGAGTGAATGTATTTATTAAGTCCAGTACTAAACACAGAAAGGGCACATTCTTCAGGAAATGGAGACAGATTCCTATTACACTTCTCAGTTATACTTCCACACCAGAATGACACTGGGAGGTCTGAGTGGGTTCAAAGTATGTACACTGGAAGATGTCCTAATATATTCCAGATCTACTGATCCTGGTATGGTACTAAGCACCTTACTAGGCTCTTGATCATCTGCAGAGAAGCTGCTGCAGGTATGGAAAACAGGTGAGGCAGGATGTTACAATGGAGACTCTTGTAGTGCAGGTTAGAATGTTGTGGTCTCAAACACCCAACCCTTGAAAAGAATCCGAATGTATTATTAGTGTTATTCCAAGTGGAAGACTGATTTCAAGGGTGACATAGCTCAGAGAGGTTTATCCGGACAGTCTCTGAAATCTGGCTCAAGCTTGGCCTGTTTGTTTCAATGAGGAGAGCATCTGACCCATTTTTGCAAATCTCCCAACGAGAATGATATAAATAAAACCCTAGACTACACGGCTGTCCTGACAGCTTATTCTGTCCTTTCTTAAAGTGGGGTGGGGGTGTTTATTCCATGTAATACTACTGATATCTACACGGAAACTCGTTTCTTTTTGGTGTGTGTCCTTTCTTTTTCCTTTTTTAATCTTGGCAAGGAAGCAGGAAAAGCTCCATCAAGCTAATGATTAATGCAAGGAATCGCATCCTCACATGTTGAACAAGTAAATGTAAGCTAATATAAATAGGAAAATACTCTTGGAGTTTGTCAGTCACTGGTATTATTAATTGGAGCTCCAAAGCCAAAACTGCAGACTGTAGTTTACAGATGCTTTCCCCAGCTACCTCCTCCCTTTCTTTTCTTTTGTTATTTTTTACTCCAAGGCAGTGCTAAGGGGCTTGTGGGTCTTCTTCTAAGAATTCTCTCTGATAGAGAATCTCTCTCCTTTTCAAATGTGTTTGGTGAATGTTAGTAAAGAGGCTGATAGTAAATATTCTCTGAAAATGTTTATAGGTTTATGAGGGTGCAGGAAAACTCTTTGGGCTGCAGTCCACAGAATTTTCATTCCACCAGAGACCTGGGACATTCTTCACTGTGTTTTTCACCCCAATCACCTCTTCCTTCCCAGGATGCTTAAAACAGTACTTTCTTCTGAAAAGTCCCACCTTAAAAAGAAAAGAAAGAAAAAAGAGCACAAGAAGAGTGCAAAAAGGAACTATGTTTTTATCCCTGTTATCACTGATTTATCTGTATTTAGAGGATATCATAACCAGTCCTAGATATTTAGATGCTCAGCTCTCAGACTCAGGGTGATGTTTTGTCTGGGATCATTAATAAATAGGTGCAAGAAGACTTTTCTAGCTTACTGTAACTTACTAGGTTTAGGGTTGGGGTTTTTTTTTGTAGCCACCAAATCAGACTCTTAATTTGTTAGAACTCTTTTCCAAAGATTTCAAATGACACGGGTCTTACTTAGGTGAATTTAGGAATACTCTTGAGTCTTCACTGAGAATTTAAACCAGAAGAGTCACTGGATAAGTGATCAAATTTGTCAGTACATACCTATTCCCTGGGTCAGTTTTGAATTAGCACTATAGAAACAGAGGTTCCTGCGACAGCTACTGGTAGTTAAAAAGACTGAATTTTCAAGTGCTAGCTCTATAATTTTTCTTTTCCCGTGAGGGGAAAGGCTGGTGAACCTGTTCCTGCCTTAGGGTTCATGAGGCTGAATTTTAATGCCAAATCTGTATTCCCCATGATCAGAATATTTCCCTCTAGATAATATTCATTCTTCCAGAATTACTCATTAAAGTAGAAAAAATATCACAAATTATTGAGTGTTTGGTGGAGAATTAATATTCAAGAGTTTCTCTACATTACTTCCTCTCCCAGCTTTGCTGTTCTGACTCTGTCAGTCGCACTTTGGTAAGATGGACCTTTGTTGCAAGTCCCTTCAGGATCTCACACGTAATGTTCACAATAGATACCAGCTCCCTCCTTTCTGGCCTAGTTGTCAGGGTCACAGAAAACTCCCAGTACAGCTGGCAATGTCCTGTTAGATATCTCAGCTGGGAGCATGTGAACCACTCGCCAAAACTGCAAAAGAATTTGAGTTGTTTTCAAGGTTCAAAGGGGAAGAAAAACAAAAAACCTTTGCTGATTCCCAATGTTTCTGCTGAGTCAGCGTCCAAACAACTGGAAATTTCTTCTTGCCTGGGAGAGATCTGTCCAAACATAAATCCTGGACCTGGCCACACTTCAGTATTATAAGAAGGTTTGTAACTACACTTCCACTCTATAGTTGGCCCCAGGCCAATAATCACAAAGTAGAATGAAACCCCCTGTTTGATTGTTTAAAGCTGCCTGTGAACTGGAGCAGGGCTGGAAGCAGCTATGGTTTTGCATGGGAATACCAGGTGCCAAAGAGTACACCCTACAGTGGTCAAGTGAAAAATATTGCAGGGTCTTTATTATTTATGTTAAAGGAAAACCCAAGTTTTCAGTCAGGGACTCACCTTGCTGTTCTTCACAGATAAATCCGAGTTGCCAAGTTGCCAAGCAAGACCCAAGTCTTCCCAAATGCAGGTGTGAATGTTGCAGATTCAGCAGAACTGTGCTTAGACTTTGAGTTCCAGAAGATTTCTGTGTCAGTAGTTTTACTAATTAAGTCTTTTCTACACATCCCTTAGAGCCCTCTTCCATAAGTACTTCATATGCTCTAAGAGCTTGGACTGCTGGAGTTGACCACGTAATCAATTTACCATCCAAAGCTTGGCTCACTTTGATAAAGAGGATTTAGGGGGTTAATTTGAGTCCTCATATTTCTGAGGGGATGCTATACTTAGGAAACTTTCTGCATTGCACTTCTGCTTGGATTAGTTGTTCTGCTTCCCATAAAACCTTATGTCGGCCAGCTTGCCTGGGATTAGAACTAAAATGGAGCATGTAGATCCCCTTGCCACAAATAGAACTTCTGCAATAGGCCTGCTTTACTTGGGATGTGAGCCAAAGTTATAAATATTGAGGACCTGATTTTTCAGCCCATCGCAGTTGCAGTGTATATATATGTATGTGTGTATATATATATATACACATATGTACGTGTATATATGTGTATATATGCATGTGTATATATGTATGTGTATATATATATATATACACACACATGCATACATATGTGCTTATGCATGTGATACTTCACACTCATGATCACCCTGACTGCACACTGGCAACTTTTCATGCTGTCCTTGAAAACTTCACATGCCAGGACAGAGCACTGCTACTATTAGCAGTGTTTTGGAACACAAACTAAATAGTCACTTTTGTCCTCAATGAGACACACTTAAGTTTTTAATGCTCAAAGACAGTTTTCTCTGTGGTATGACTTTAGGAGACATTCACAGGGAAAGATCACCTGGACACCCACTACAAAAGGGAGTATAAACCATTTTATGGTTTCAAATGGTACCCCTAGCACCACATAACTGTGCTGTCTGCTTTCCCTGAGGGCAGAGCCTTACTTGGGAATATGGAAGGAAAATGTCAGGTTTAGTCAGCTTGTTACTCAAATCTGTTTTTCTCTTCCTCTGCCTTTTCTGTAGACATTGATTAAATCTTTAAAGGAGCACAGCTATTCCTGGTGATAACTGCCAACCTCCTATTTAAATGAACAACATTAATTCTCTGTGTTGGTTATATTACTGCTCATGAAAGATGATGAATGGGCTGCTTGCCAACTGAAGTCCATAGACATGAAGGCTGGTGGTGGAAAGACTGCAGCATGTCTTCAAGAAGTCAGTTTGCAAGGGATAAGAGTCATCAGGGCTGTGAGGTGCTGTTGGTCATGGGCTGACTGTGATCTGGGTAACTTACTAGTAAAATTATCCTAAGAGACTTGGCATCAAAGGCAGGAGAGGGATGGCCAGTGAAGAGAAATTCAAGACCTCCATTTCTCACACTCTCTGAGCCTGATAGCTATTGCAAATAGCTGTAGGGGCTGCATATGGGTGCTGCTTGAAAGTAAAATTACTTCCTAACTCTTTGGATACCCACTGTCCTGAGCAGGACAAGGATGAAACAGCATGGTCATTATCCTGTTCCTTCAACTCTGGAAGGAAGGAAGTAGTGTCAACACATGGGAGTAAGAACCCAAAGCAGAATCCAAAGCAGAAACTCAAAGCTGCTGTAATCACAGGAAAAGAATCCTCTTATCCCAGCCCAACCTCACCTTGTCTTGCAGACCATGGTAGTCTGAAAGCCTTGCTATTGCAAGCATAGATGGAACAGCACGACGATAGCTCGGTTTTCCTTTATAAATTCATAGGGGTAACATCTAAAAACCTCAGCCCAAGCTCAGAAGACTTCTATGCGGGTATCATCTAGACAGGTCACAGCAAAACCAGCTATGCATGATGCTAAAGGTTTTGAATTTGAGAGGATATTCCATGCATCTGTACTAAATCTACCCACATCCTGCTGTGTGGGTCATCCTTGTGCCAAGATTTTCTTGTAAATCAGAAGCAAAAAAATATACTCTAGGCTTGGTGCCATGCAAAGAAAACACATGTCTTGTCTGCACATAATTGAACAGAAACTGGAGCCTTTTATTTTCCATGAGAACCAGCCCTTGACAATCAAAGACTGTCTTTCTGAGACATTGATCTGTCATCTTGTCAAATAATTTCTGAGGATTTCCTATGTCTGACTTTACCATTCTTGAACTCCTGCAAGGCTGAAAGGTGCTGTTGGTTTCTTGAAGAATTTTTCTCAATATATTTATTTTTTTATTAATTTCATACAAATAAAAAAGGCTTATTAATATCAACTAATGTTGCTTATGTTGAAATCTTAGACAAAAACATACTTGGTCTGACAACTCAGAAATTATTCCTGGTTTTGAAATGTGACACAGATGTTTTTGTATTTACCTTTTCTTAAATAGAGATAATACTTTTCTCTTCTCTCCCTGCCTTTTTCCAAACCATGAAAATGAAATAAAAGGCCTATTTTTGACTCAGTGGAATATTTATATTTGTCTTCCCAATAAAACAAACTGCTGATTGTTGATGGTGCTTTAAAGGAAACAATTCAAATTAATCCCAGTCTATATATTTTTAATGCAGGAGTTTAAGCTTAGCTTATTAATCAAACAACCTCTTTTTTTCATCACACTATCAACTATTGTATAAATGAGGCTTGTGACATAGGTGATCTAAATTCCGTACCTAAGGTCACAGGGGGCAGCGGTGACAGAGAGCTGCACAGAGAACTCACTCCCAGGGCACTGCAGGAAAGTGCACAAACTGAGACTCAGCCTCATCTTCAAAGTCTGTCCAATTATCTCCTCACTCTGCAAACCAAGCGGAATTCTTTTCAGAACTCACCCAATGAACTAGGCTGTAAGAACTGATGCCAAGGATTTTTCATGTTTTGAGAATTTTTTTTTCATTATCTTTCGCAGAGTTAGGACACGGTTTCTTTCTCCCCCTTCTCTGCATATTTTCTGTTTCTGCTTTTTTTCACTGTAGATCTGTAAGATTGCTGATTTGAAAAGCATATTTTCTCATCTGTTAGAACGGTCTGGCAAGCTTGGCCTTGCTATGTGCCCTGTTAGTGAAAGCTCTTGTACTTGCAGCTGAACCCACAGAGATGACCTTCTGCCAGCCTCTCCTTGTTTTAGCCTGAGATTTGGGGGCTGCTGCTGCACATAAAGCAGACAGGCATGGATCCAGCTCTGTCAGGGCCGGATTCACAGAGATGAAACCCACAGAAGTTGAAAGCTTAAGTGCTCTCCATGTGCCCAAATTCTTGCAGTGGCTGGATCCAACGTGGCTGCTTAGAGCAGGAGACACTGCCTCTGTGCTGTTTAATGTCCTGATCACCCTCTGCTGAATATTTCCACCCTGCAGAGGGAAATTAAACTCCTTGTCAGAGCTGGGAAATCCCCAGAATGGCCTTAAACCACATTATTCAAAATGCAGTAGACATTTCACAGTGTGCTCTCTTTGTGCCCTCATGTGCACATGCACATAGCAGCTTGCTGCTCAGTCTTCCCCAGGGACAGCTCTGAGAGTTTATTCTACAGTAACTCCCATACAGTGGTTAAAAAATGGCTCTTATAGCCCTTCTCAGCCTTCAGATTCTCCTTCTGGGCTAATGCAAACACTCTTCCAAAGCACCAAGAAATAATGCATTTCCTTGGTCAAAACCATTCCTCCTGTGTCAACTTCCACTGTGTTTACTCGCTGCAGCTCTGGGTTGGACACACTAAGTAGTCTAGGAGAGCCAGGCAGATAACTCACCTTGCAAGTTTTTGCCAGAAAGCAATGACTCTCAAGTGGTCTGCCCTCCTGACACGATGAACCACCTCTGTTAGTTACTTCACAGGTCTGGATAACAGAGACATTTGAGATATTCATAGATAACTGTGTTTCCTTGGGATTGTGGAGCTGGGTTGCAAGGTCACAAAGTGCTGGTCCTCCCAGGTGGGCTGCCTGGTTTGCTTCCCACTCTCAACAAAGACCGAGAGTAGAAAGGCTACCCTGTGCTTCTGTTAAACATGGGGTATAACCATAGCATGGGCCTGGTGTGTAAGCCCTCCTGCCTCCCTCCCCATCCCTCTCCTGGTGGGACAGTGTGCCATTAAAGTGGATTGGGGGGGACACAGGTGGGGATTGCACCCCACAAGAATGTGCAAGCATGAGAGGTGGATATGGCCCATGGTCAGTGCTGTTCACATGCTTCCAGTTGATGTGAGGGATGTATCCAAGAGCACTAAACCACTTGGCTGCACTAAGAAACAGATGGGATTCATGGGTCCTTCAAGCCATGTAACACTGTTTTGAACTTTTCTTGCACAAATTCAGAATACAGGATTGCACCACTGATTCTGACTGGCAAAAGTATTTCAGATGATCTAACGAGTTTTATAAGAATCTCAAGCTCCATACAATCCCATGCCTGTAGATTTCTGGCTTTCTCTTATTTGGTACAGGCTTTCTCTGCACCATCCACCTTGCAGGTTTCCTCTGGCTATGCCCTGATAAAAGGATTTGGGGAAGCAGTTGTGTCGATGGGGTTTATCTTAGGGGAAGCAGTGAAGTGGGGAGAGGGCCAAGGTTTCAACAGAGACATGGGGCAAAGCTCCTCTGGCAAAAGGCCAACTCAGAAACAATGCTGAATGAATCTTCAAGATGGATGAAAGTGCTTTCCCAGCTGTGCTCACCTGGATGTTGCCTAAAGATTCAATTGAGGCGAGAGCCAAACTTTAATGAGAAGAGTACATGGGCTGCCAGCTGGGTCAGAAACTGTTCCCATGGTCACGCAGAGTTTACAGGACAAAGCAAGAGACACATGCTTGCTGCAAATGTCTGAGAACAGGAAACAAGTTGAACTAGGAAGGTAAAGACAGAAAGAAATAGCTGCCAGGAAAGAAGTTTGGCTTTGGGTTGGGGAACCAAAACCACCAAGAGAAAGGAGGTGAATTTGGACTTGTGTTGATGTGAACGGAGAGGACTGAGGTTCCCTCTCCAGTCTGGAGCAGTGAAGAGAAGACATATGAGGCTGAGGTTGGGGTATTTAGCCTTCAAAGCTCTTTGTGGGGGCAGATGAAAGAAGCATTTGCCACTCTGCCCAGGTGTGAACAAAGACTCTGCCATAACTGACTAAATGCTGGCATGAAATTCTCCTGCTCCTGGTGAGGATACAGAGCTAAAACAGCTGATTGTGTGCTGCCCAAAAGCATGCAGTGAGTAGACTTACAATGAGAATTGTTCATTTTCCTAAATCCTCCCCTCCTTTGAATGGAGGGTTACTGTCTGGCCCTGCACCGCCTCTTTCCTAACTCACATCACTGTAGATGCTTGTACTGAGCCATCATGGTTTGTCTTCTCTCTGTGATATGTTCACCTACGGCTGCAGAGAAATTCTAGTTCTGTTTTCCATGGAGATTTCTCCTGCCTCTGCAGTAGGATTTCAAGGATACAGTTGCCCTCTAGCCGAAAGGTTTGGACACCTGCCTGCAGTACCAAGAGGTGCTGGTTGGGATTTCCCCTGCAGCCCGCAGGAATCAGCTGCCCAGACTGCCTTCAAGGGAGCAGTGCATTTTTCAGTCTTCTTTCAAATCCTCCTTGAAGAAGACAAAGTCTACTAGACCTGGTGTCCTCCTAGCTCCAACACTGCTAAATCAAACTGTCTGTCACCTCAGGGAATGCAGAAGCCGTTGCTACGGCTGGCAGTCAGCTGAATAATGCTGATGCCCCCAGCCTGTGTGCAGATGTGCTTTCCTCTCATTCCTGAACCTTTCCAGACTGGTTGAGTTTGTCGGATTTTGGTGTGGTTTATACAGATTCTTTGGGAAATTTTCTCACACCAGCTTGCCCCTAAGTTCCCACACACACACACACAAAAAAAACCAAAACAAAAAACACCCTAATAAAACCAAACTCCTGGCATTACACTTGCTAGAATTTTTAGCTAAAATATAAGCCAGTAGCAGTTTTCTGGTTTTGTTTTTTTTTTTTAAGTGGTTGTTTTAATTTTTAAAAGATAAATAAATTCAAAGGCATCAGTCCAGGCACTGGTTTTAATTTCTGGGAGGAAAAAAAAGCATCTTCAATAACTACCAGCTTTCTTTTTTTCCCTGAGACTTGTAAGTTAATGTGACCAAAACTAATTTCATTTTTTGACAATGAGCAGAACAATACCCTCCAGGCATTCAGAAGAGGAACTTCTCTGGACCATCCCAAATTAAGATCTCTGCTTGAACCTGTGAATTTGGTGCTAAGAAAAATGTAATGAGTAGATTATACCTTTACATGACCTATCACACATTCTTTATTTTAACATGAGGCTTGCTCTGAAAATAGGAGGAAATGAGTTCTGGACAATCAGGCAGAAATCTTTCTGGAAGCCAATCTTCAAGCTTTGAGAGAAGACACTCAGAAATTTCTGGAGTCCATCTCTGGAATTAAATGGCAGAAAGTACTGACACACATGAAAGAATTTACACCCAACAGTTTTGTCCCCGAATGCTTTCTTTTTCTGTTTTTTATTTTTCTGTTTCACCATTTTTAAGTGGCTTGTGGCTGATATATCTCTGCCAGTAAGTGAGTGCAGACTGGCTCACTGTTTTATATATATCTATCATTAAAGTCATGGAACTGACTTTTAAAATTTCTTGCTGAAGAGGAGGAAAGTTCAAGAGATGATAGGAAGAGCTGATGGAGGAAAGGGGAGAGGACCACCCAGTATTTCCAACCCTATTACTAAGATTTTGTGCTGAAAGCCTGATTTTTAGAAGATTGACTGAGTGATTGAGCTCATGGAGGTGGTATGTGTGAGGACTGCTCCTGATGGGGATGTAACAAATGGAAGTTTACAATGGCCATGGTTGATGTAGCATCATAGTGAAAGCTTCAAACAGTTATGCACCATCTGATATGAGCTTGTCCAGTTTGGGAGAGTGAGGGTTGACTCTTGCAGGCGTACGGCCAAATGTCTGTCCTTTGTCTGCTTGTCCCTATGCTCCAAATACAGTCACAGGATATCTTGTGCCATCTCTAATGATGAACAGTACCTAGCTGTTCTTTAAATCAGGACTCTCAAGCCTGTTCTTCCCAAAGGGGAATTTCCTAGAATTTCACAACAAAGCAGAGATATTTCTGGGCTTTGCAGCTCTGGCCACCTGCAGCTCCCAGACTTCACCCCACATTACCTCACCAAAGATGGGGCCCCACTAAGGAACATGGTGTTTTACCCAAGTCTGGCACCAAAGCAGAAGGCATTCAGCTCCCAGAGTCAAATTTATATCCATTTTGCAGGGAGGCTTGTTCAGTTGCCATACAACGTAGTTTTGGAGTTTTGGCTGGCCAGGCTGAACTCTAGAAAAGCCAGTAATTCTGGCTTTGCCAATCATGTCCTATGACCCTGAGAATCTAATCCTTCACCTGACCAGACAGCTTTGCTAAGGACACATCTTTGCAGGAGTTATGATGTTATGGTGTTTTCCATCTGTGGGGTTTTTTTTCCTCAGCTTTGCAGGGTGTGTTTATCTCACAGGTTTATTCTAGCAGGTTAGCAGTGTGCTTGAGAAGGACTCTATCTTGCCTCTTCTCTTCCTGAATGATTTTATAGGATTTTGTTGTAGGTAGGACTCAATTAACTCTGAACAAGATCCCATCCGCTCTGGTAACACAGCTTCCAATTTGTTGAGGACTGAAGCACTCTTTCGAATCTTTTGTACTAGAGAAAAAGAGCAGTACAAGTGCTGTGGAAACCTGTGAAGACCAGGTAGGTCTCTGCTGAGACTCTACTCTGGGTTAAAGGGCCTTGGGTACAATTTGGTAAGATAAAGGCAGTTTTCTTTTTTTGAGCAGCCTGGCTGATTTCTCCTCCAAGCAGACAGGGAGAGCTGCATAATGGTTATGAAGGCAATAGAACCTGATACCTGCCCACCACTCAAAAGGCTCTAGTCCCAGAAATGAAGCGACACTCAGCACTAGCTGCCTTAGGTAAGCAGCACCTGGGCAGGTGTGACTTCTGTGCTCTGAGGACTGACAAAGGTAGACACTTGCATGTCACTGGCTCTGATGGTCTTCAAGAGGAGACAGGTGGGTCTGCTACCTTAAAAGCCACAGCCTTCAGAGATGGTCTTGAGACAGGCTGTGGGCTGTTCTTGATGCTCCTGTGTCCCCACTGCTGCTTGCTTGAAACCTCCTTCACAAGACAGAGAAAGTGGAGATAAATGTAAAATGAAGCCCACCTCCCTGTCCTGAGAAGAGAGGGAAGCTTTGCTTGCGTGTTACCAAAGTAACAAAGAAAGCAACCTCCTGACACTGCTGTGTGAGTCCTCAGATGGTTTTACAGCCCTTTGGCAAGGTTTTTCTGACCAAATGATATTACCAGAGGCTGTGAGCAGAACTGCGCTAATGAGGAAAACTCCTGCTTTCTGCAACTGCTAATGCCATAAGTGGTAATTTTACGGCTAAATCAGAAGACAAAAAAACAAGAGGAGAAAGGGAGAAGAAGAGAGCCTCTCTGTTTTAAAATGCAGCCAAAGAAATCTGCAGAAATCTACTGCTGCCAATTATTTTAACAGTTCCAACCTGTTTCCCCAGCAGAAAGAAAAAAATAAAAATACACCCTCCAACCCCTCCTTTCTTGTCCTTTGGGAAGAGAGGGGTTTGGATTAGCTCTTCAGAATGAAAACAAACACATCGGGGCTTTTATGGAGCCAAGCTGTTCCTGCATCTTGAGAGTGGAGCGAGAAAAGATCAAACAGGTGCTGTGTGATTTTATATGGCAGTGTCACAAGAGGCACTGATTCTCGCTTGTGAAAGGAGGCTTTCTTCACCCTTCAGCTGGTGCCCTTCTGTATTGCCAGAGATTATGACTTTAGTTTAACAGACTGGGTGATTATTTAAGATCCAAGCAGTGCCAGGAAGCTAAGCTTGTTTCTGTCACGTTCCTTCACCCCTGCTAAAGGTGAGCCCTGAGGTGAGGGACTCCCTTGATAGTTAGTGGGTATCCTGCTCCTGTCAATGCCCCACCATGGATTCTCCCACAACATTTGGGTTACAGCTAGGGTCAGGACTAGAAAATCTGCTTTCCAAAGTAACCCAACCCTATCAATCCCCTGAACTCAGGTCTGCGTGAAGGTTATTCTACAAAATGGGCAGTTGAGTGCAGCCCAGCCCTTCTCCAGGTCTCAGTGTCATTTTGTCATTATACAGTGAGAGACAGTCATCCTACAGTAACAAACGGCTCTGAAATTCCCATGAGCCCAGAGCAACCTTAGGATAAGTCTTCCTCCACAGCAGATGGGTCAGACCTGGATAGAGAAAGGCCAATCATCAGTGAAGTGGAAAAATTTCACAATCCAGTGACATATAAATGTAAGTAAGCACTGGCGTCATTTCCAGGGAGTCCCCAAATGAACCCCACAGGTCCTGGCCCTGCCTTGCAATTTTCTCAAAAGCTACAGAAGCCTCTACATCTTTTGGAGGAAAGATGTAGTCTGTGATCACCGTGACACACATCTACCAGACAGAGGTGACACAATGGGGACGGAGAAGGTCAAATCACAACTATTTCAGAGGGTCTGTTGGGACAAATGCTTGAACTAAGTGACATTTGGGACCGGCATTTTATTGTATTGTTGCTTTAGCCATAAAAATAACCTCCAAATTAGCCCCAGCTGTTAGCAGGTTTCATCATTAAAATTTTGCTTGGCATCTCAGAGGAAGGAAATAAGCCACTGAAAGAACAATATTGCATTTTTTTCTCTTTTCTTCCTCTCCTCAACACTCCCCACATGTATACCATGATGTCTAGACTTGAGTTTCTCCATTGGGGCTAGTGAACTACTGTCTGATAGCACCACAGACACCACTCCATAAACTTTAAAATTTAGTTTAGGAACCATACCCTTCCCCCTTGACATCCATTCTTATGCAAAGGAACAAATGCACTGAAGGGAAATTCAAGCTATAAACAATCCTTCTAAGTTTTAGCTGCTTTTTTACTTGTCTGAAAATGTGGTAATACCATGCAAGGCTGGCTGTTGTCATAGAGCTCCACCACACAGACTAATAGAGCACAGATCATCAGCAGGGAACATATGCAAACCACACAGTTATGCATCCAGATAAATACAGAAGCACTTTAGAATGTGGTTTTCTAGCAGCCCTAGTATTCTCTTCAGCTGCACCATTTTTAGGAGAGTAGAAAAGCCCTCAGCAGAGGCAGAAGCATGCCTCTCCATCAGGATGGTAATTTACATTGTGCAGCGTTTCTCTTGTGCCTTTTGACACCAGGGAAGGAAGAAGAGGAGGTGTGGATTATGCTCTGCTGCAACTTTGCCCCCAACCAAAGAAAGATGTGAGCTTTGAGGACCATCTTGAGTATTGTAAGAGAAGATAACAGGTACTGTGGTGGAGCTTATGGGAACATCCAAGCCTCGGAGCAATTCAGCTGGGGATTTTCTGCATCTTCCAGGGAAGGATATTAGCATTATAAATGGCTCTTAACTTGTTAGGCTGTGTTTCTGCTCAGTCTGCTTCTCTGCAATGGGGCCCAGTTGGCTTTGTGTCTAACAAATCAGGGTGCATATGTTCTGGCAGCATTAAAGCAAATTCCATGGAAGTGATGGATCCATTTTACCATTTTTCACAGTGTACTTTACTTGGGATTTTGTGACAATTTCATTTTTAATTGTTGATAACACAGAAAGTTTAGGTGAAAATTTATTAATTCCAGAAATAAAAGTATCTCTTACCTGTGACGGCAGCTGTGATCAGAAAAGATGGCAGTAGCTGCACATTTGATGTGGGGAGACTCAGCCCCAGATTCTGACTGTTTCACTGGTTTTCTGGATGCAAAATGGGGTCATTTCAGGGTGCTTTTAGAAGTGGTCCCTGTTTATTGACAGCTCTTGCTATGCAGTTCTACCCCCACAGATGAACAAGGCTATATGAAGTGCAGACTCAGCTGAAGAGGCACAAGTCTGTGGCACAGAAATGAGATTAGATTTAGGAACCAGACAGATAAAACAGTTCATATAAGATCAGATAAGTTGATTACTTCCTTGGAGACAACACAGTGGTACCTCTGCTCCAGAGAGTGTCACCCCTATTGACAAAGGGAGGCTGTGCTGGGTAGTCAGCATGAACTTGCCCTGCCATGCAAGAAATAAGACGTTCTGCTCACTCTGTCCCACAGTCCAATTAATTTCTGGACACAAAAGCTTTAAAAGTGATTAGGAACGTGCTCAGGAGCCATTTGACTAACATTTTCCACAATGCAGGTTGGTCAGTGTCTTGCTGTCCAGGAGGAAGGTGAGGAATTCAGCAAGAAGCACAAGTGGTGAGGGCACTCACTGTCTCTTATCAATGTTTAAAATGTCCCAGCTTCATTCCACATTGCTGTGAAACCTTGTTTCTAAACCCTCAACACTTCTTTCTGAAATGACATTCTTGGCCGGCAGCCAGCATGAAAAGACAGTCTCTAAGGTTATCAGTTCAGCTTCAGCCAAGGAAGGAAAAAAAATCTGTTACTGCTTCACAGCTGGATCTTACTCTGTGTAGAAAAATTTAGTGGGCTAAGGCAAATTAAAGCTAAGTAAAATGATTCGATGGTTGTTTTTTTCTTCTAACTGATAGTAGTTGACAGAAGCCAAGAGTTAAGAAGAGTGCAAAGGAATCTGTATCACCCCAGAAACATTGATTTGAAATGTATGTCTATCCCCAGGTACAAGACCCATGCCACCCCAAATATTCCCTATCAGTACTGAATGGAAATATCTGACTATTAATGTAGGAGGCAAAGAAAGAAGTGAGGAGTAAAAGAGGCAGTTGGGTTACTGAAGCCTTGTTCCCTGCTATTTCTAGTCACTACTGCATATCATCACTTTCACAGCTGGATCTTAGTTGCAGGGGATATAGATTCTCAAATATCACAGCAATGCTCCCATGAGAGTACCAAGACAACAAAACCCCATGGAAGACCACATTTGTTTGGATTTTTTCACTAGCCCTACTTACAGCTATTTGGAGGAAGTTAGAGTTTTCCCTAACCTTCCAGTTGAACTTGAATAGCTCCCAATTTGAATCAAGCCTCTTCAGGGAAGGCATTTTAAAGGTTAGAAAAGAAGACGTGTAACAGAAGGCACATATGACTTTTCCTCCCCAGTATTCTCCAAGTTTCAGATACGGTGAGCCGTATTTTCCAGGCCACTTTCTCAGCAATGTGAAGTGCATGCGTAAGAGGAGAGTATAAAATTAGGTCACATATGAAGTAGTATTTCCCCATGATGTCCTCTCAGAAATCATTTAATGTCCTTTCAGGCTGGAGTCTGAGTTTAGACTGTTGTATTAAGCATGAATGGATTTGTTCTCCCAAAATCTATCTGTCTTTTAATCCACTTGTGCCTTTGATTTTCAAACTGACTTTCACAATGACTCCCACAGCATTCATTGTAAACATGTTTCCAGAAATACAGAAGATTGGAAAAATAATTTAACAGAAGGTTCTCTGGTGATTTCTAGTGCTTATAAACAATCATGTATTTTCATCTCCTGTTCTACCTTGTTCTCCAACCCACAAAAGCGTAGATGAACTCAAGCTGTAGACTGGGATCCAGTAGGAGAACTAATGCTCAATTTTAGGATCCAGGATTTACATCCCATAAAAAGCAGAAGCTGCAAGGCAGAGCTTCAGATGTGAATTTGCAAACTTTCTGAGACTTATGCGACTGCAATTTAAGCAAAACTCACAGCCTATTTCAAGTTTGCAATACTGCTTTTCTCCTATTACTGGCTCGTTTCCTGCCTGCTTCTGTAACTTGCACTTGAGTGTTTACAGATAACAAAGGATATAAGAGTGAGAACATGAGAAGAGTGAGAATGCTTTATAGTCCCATATACATTAATATTTTCTCGTCCCCACCTCACAAAAAAAAAAGCCTCAATTACGATGTCAATGCTGTTTTGAACTTCAAAGCATCTTTTTGCTAAATGAGTCAGAAATCCACAGGTCTCAGGTAGATGCTAGATCTTCAGGAAGATCTAGGGAACCTGAGGAAGGTATTTGTCTCTTTTAAATATACCAGGAGAACAGCTTGATTTTAATTTGGTTTTAAACTACTCTTTTGCTTCTTCTGGTGGCATTCACTGATCCTGATATACAGGCTATGTCACTGAGCCTGATAAAAATGGGTTAATATGTTGCGACTCTAGGAAACATCTATGCTCTAAACTATCATCTTTTGACTTTTCCACTGTTCTTCTCAACCTTTTCTGGCAACTGGGTGGGATGTGAATGAGTCCTGGAGAAGACGGAAGACCCATCCAACAGGGCATGTCAGACAGCTTGAAGTGACAAGCTGATATTGAAAAACAGCATATGGAAGACCTTAATGTGTGGAGATTTATGGAGCTGCCTCTGAATCAAAGTAAGAAACACATCCCACTCATCCACCTCCTCCTTTCAACAGTTTCACTTTTGTGTAGTCTGAAGGTCTGATCCAGTCAGGAGGCTAGATCTTGGAAGGCAAGCTAATTGGGATGGACTAGGCTATTGCAGCACTCTCAGCACCTAGCAGGATGTTCTCACTATCTCTTCCTGAATCTAGGAATAAGATAAATGATCCATGTCATGGGGCAACTTTGAGATATTTGTTGCCTCCATGGGAAGCGCTTCACTTGCATTTTTTTCTCCTAGGCCTCTAATGAAAAGCAAAGCCATTAATAAAGTGTAATTAATCAAAGGCAAAAAAGTATGGGACAGGTATGAAAAAGGGTGGGCTTTGAAGGCTTTTGATATAAATCATCCGAGGCCACCTACTATAACTCTCACACTTGCAGGAGCCCAAATGCATGCACAACTTAGATCAGAAAGCTAGATACTGAGAAATGTGATAGTGAGAGTACTGAAACATGACCAGAGCTCCACACAAGGATCCATCAGTCATTGGAGGCGCGTGGCAATGGACCACATTGCTTAAGATGTTGTGGGCCACGACCAGCAGCACATTTCCTTCACTGACTGAAAGACACAATTACCCAACAAGATCTGCACCAGCAAAGCTACCTCATGGGAATGTTAGCTCCTGTGCAGGAGCTGCTTGGATATGTGTTTCCTATTAAGAAAAGAGTCTCCTCTATCCCCAGACACCCATTTCACAGAGTCTTAATTAGACAGTTTAACTTTCATCTTTCACTTAGATACCAGGAGTTACCCTTTTCAATTCCTCCAGTAGCTTCCTTACAAAGGTGCATCTATATCAAGAAGGCAAGATATATGCCTTCCATCTTTTCAGGTCACTACTTGCAAAACAGCTCAGCGTCTAGCTTTCTCTACCTTTTACTGATAGAGCAGCTCTAACTCTCTAAGAACAAGGAGGAATTTCAGTTGTAGTGTTTTGTTTTGCTGTTCTCATACTTGGCCAGTTCCTTTTGGGAGGGGAAGTAGTGACATTTTATTATTTTAAAACAGACTTACTTGTATTGAAATTGTGTATTCTGTTTGCAAAAAGAAAAATAGGAGGCTATCTTTCCTGCTGTGAAAGAGGAAGACTGTTCACCTATGCACGTCTGAATGCTCTATAACCTGAACATTTGGGCTTTTTTTCTGAAACACAATGACTTTATCTTAGCCAAAAACATCTGCTTCAAAGCTTTCCCCCTTAAGAAGCTTTGAGTATTTTCAGCTTCATGCGTGTTTAGTCTGCTAGCTTGAACTGAGCCCTTTCCACTGATTACCCATAGTAATTAAGATTGAATTTCATCTGATTTGCACCTGATGATGTGCTATTGAGCAATCCCGAGTCCTTTAAAGGTGCAGCCACCACCTCCATGTAGTTAAATGTGATTTGAAAAATGTGAGCCCTTTGTAGGTGTCTTTCATTTAAGAAAAAGAAGTCTGAAACCATTATAGGAAAAAAAATGATGCTCAAGCACAATCCTACTTGTCTGGTTTAACTGTGGAGTAAGTCTTTAAATTTCTTCCATGTGTTTATTCTCTTCCCCCATCTCTGCATTAGGTTCGTGCTAGTCAGAATTAACCTCACCTGTCTGCAGAGGATGAATGAATTTCCAGCACACTCACTCAGTTCTCCACACTTTCCACTAAAATAGCCCTTGAGATTTTGTGTCAGAAGAGTCAACAATGCTATTAAAACATACAAAGTATCTGTAGAGCATCTTTGTCCTAGGGGCTGATGAGGTGGGTTTCCTCATCTTACTGTATTTGAGGCTATGTTGAAGGTCCACAGTAGCAGAGTCTTCATGTGCTTGAAACTGACTTTCTAACCTGACTAGGCTCAAGTATACCCTGGGATATATTTACACCCTGAGGTAGAGCCAACTGGGAAATATGTTTGCTCCTTAGCTTCAAGATTTTGGTGGCCCAGTTAACCAAATTGTCAGTAATTTCTGACATTTAATGTATATTCTAACATATTAGCAACCATAAAAGGTGGGAAAATACAGAGTGGGAAAATTATAGGCAGCAACTTATGTCTGCTGTTGGATGCAAGATTCTTGCCTGGATGGGCTTTTGATCTTCCATTAAACTTGATGCTGAGAGCTCACAATATGTGGTAATAGCAGGTGAGACCAAGCAGATCAGTGGACACTGAGTCAGCAGCAGGATATTTTGGTGGGTCTGTGTTATGGGACTGTAGCCTCTTCTTTTCTCCTCCATACCACCAAGAGGATGATCTTGTCCTATTGTTGCTTTTCCAGTAAATCTAATTGCTGCAGCTACAAGGATAGAGAGGAGCTAATTTTGGGTGCTGAGGAATGGAAAGATAAATAAGCACTGGACAATAGTGTCTCCGTTAAGATGAGACCCATAGGTGACAGGGAAACTTGACTATGACAAGAGATGCTCGTGTACACTTTGATTTCTGTACATAAGACACAACAACAGAGGACAATGCAAAAGGCAAAGGTGCAACTGAGTCTATATTCACAGCTGAGAGGCAGAAGCAGAATCCAGGGCTCCTGATCATGACAACACCCTGCTGTCTTCCCTTGAATTACTGCCTTGATTAGCATGATGTCTTGCCCCTGGCAACCATGTGGCATTGAATGTGTGGAGGAAAATATATGAGTGTTGAGAATAATTGGTTCTTTGATATTAGATTGCACAAAGGTCAAAGTGTACTGGGGAGAGCAAGGCAGCTGAAAAGCCACATTCCCTGCAGGCGCAGTGGCACTGACCTCTTGTGTCTGCAAAAACTGGGAATCACAGATAATCTTATGTGATGCCATGTCTTCTTGCACAGGGCGACTAGAAGATCTTATTGCATACACTCTTGTTTCTCAGCTGGCATCAGTGGAGCTCTTTGTACCACCATGTCAGGTTGTGTACAGTGGGAGTTAAATAAGGTTTTCATGTTACGTGATCGGTCTTGCAATTTTCTAACAAATTAAATGCTAGAAGGCTGTTCTCTTGTCTGTCTGCCTGTGGACCACCCTGACAACTCTCTTCCCCTGACTTCTGGCACCTCTGGTTAACTTAGGACAAGCCTGGTATCTGTAAAGGATACAGGATAGTTGTTTACATTTGTGAGCTCTCTGGAAACCCTGTGGTTCCATGTCCCTTACTCATATCTCCATCAGCCAAGATAGAAATTCTTAAAAACTTGAACATCTTTCCAAACTGCTGATTCCAAGCCTCTCAAAGTAAAACTTCAAGCAACATGAAATGATTTGCATACACAATTTCCCTCACTTAGCAGTACCTCTCATCCTCAGAAGGACACAAGTCTGTAATATAGACCCTCTCTTTTTCTTCCTACAGAAGAACTCACAGAAACAAAGCAATGAGAATTCAAATTAATGCTCAGAAGACTTGAAATTCATATGAGAAGTGGGAAGCAGAGGTGTACAGAATCTATCTGGAAGGAGGCGATGCCTTATACAATATCTGACATGCTTCAGCTAGTAGCTAAGTAACTGGAGTCCTTTCTAATAAGTGGATTCATTGGCAAAACCCTTATTATGAGCCGTAGGATAGTGAAGATGCATTGTTTCCACATCAAAGTGACAAGGGAAATTAATGTTCAGATACTCAGATCCTGCAAGGCAATACTGAAAATGTAGTCAGGTTTTCTAGTGTGAGATAAAGCCTCTTCAGTTCCCCTTTTGTCATGAAGAACTAGTATGTCCTATAGCCTCAATGCAATTACTGTAGCACTTTCCTTCAGTGACAAGCTCAGAGATCATGGATTTAGAACACTGTTTCACAGTGCTTATCCACTGCCCCGGACTTACTGGCCTCAGTTTTAAGATATTAACCTACAGTGAAAATCAGATAGCATCTCAAAGCAAGAGAGTGGAGAGTATGGAGACTGTAGAATGTATTGACAGTTCCATTGCTATCCTATCCTATCCTACCCTATTCTATCCCAACCCCATCCTGTTTCCTTTATTACATCCTCTCTCATACATCAAGCTTTATGTATATTGGAGAGCACATAACCTTCATGATGAAGTGGGTTAAACCCATGGTTTTCAGTAAGACATTCTATTTACTTCCTCCTTTCTTTGACTCTCTTCTTTCCCTGCTGCAGTACTGATCCCATTCCACCCTCCTTGAGCTGTTGCAGGTCAATTTTTTTAGTGTTTTAACTTAAGCAAAAAATTTCCTTATGATTGATTATGGAAAAGATTGGAGTTTGGAAGAAAAATGCTTCTCATTGAAAGAGAAATCCTTGGTTTGGCTGCACTTAACAATGGGGTTCAGGCCGTCCTCATTTCTCAGTCACCGAAGGGTGTTATGAGGAGCTATTAAGTGTATGAATTCCTAGGGGAAAAGAAAAAAAAGAACCTGCAGAGGAACATGAAGACATGCTGTCTATTCATCTGCTTCCCAAGTCGGTGCCATGCAGCACCCCCTTCCATTTTCTTGGAAGGTTTGCTTCCCAAAGGCCATCAGCTAATTGATAGCTAAAGGAGAAGCTGGACATGAAGAGCCATTTCCCCCTACTGCAATGATGACTGTTCAGGTCTGCTGGCCACTGGTGCATTACAGTCAAGACCATGCAAAATTTCTCCGGGTGTAGTGTGAAATTTGCTCCAGAAGAGCAGGAACATCTGGTTAGAGCCAGGAAGTGGTTGCTGGCTGGGTTTGGCAACAAGGGAACATATAGTTAAGACGCTCTTACCTCATCAGTAGGTGTCACTGCAGCAAAAGACAGGGTCCAGTGGAGAGTTTCAAGGGGTATTTCAGCCAACCAACCAGATGCAAAGTCAGTTCACTGCTTCCTGACTACAGCCAGAGAACAGCTATGGATCTGGGTTTATGAATTGCTTGTAATAAGGCTATAGGAAATGAGAGATTAAGGAAATGAGTCATTAAGTGATTACAAAGACATGTGGAGCACACACAGTTGTGGCCGCCAGTAACGGAGCATTGAGCAACCGTAAATTTCTTCTATAGGGGTTTTGGGAATGTTCCTGCTGAACTTGTATGCAGTAGTGAGTTACGGTTCGGTGGATATAATTGAAATGAACCAGTAGCAAGTTTCAGTCACTCTTAGCACAAAACCTGTTTTGTACATCTCAAAATCACCCTTTTGATGCCAGGCCTGGTGATCAGTCTCAAAAGAAACACTGCAACAACTAAGAAACAGCAACCCTCTGACACAGTAGGAAATAGGTCTGGACTTCAGTACAGATGTGGAAGCTTTAACCAAGGCTCAGTTAAAAAGTCATCAAGGCCACCGTCTGAAAGCTGACAATGTAGGCATATGCTTGAACCAGCTTCTGGCTCAGTTTTCACATCTCTGCCAACAGCTGCTCTTCCTCTTGCAAAATGTTTCTCCAGTACGCAAGGACTGGCATTCAGAAATATGGTGTGGGAAAGCATGAATAACCAGGTCTCAGGTCTGCAGAAAGCAGGGCAGGGAGAGGAGCAGTGTGGCTGCACTTGTTTAGCAGGTGCACTACCATCAGCTGCTGAGCAGATGCTCTGTTGTGCTTGGAGGCATTTGTTCACACCACATGAACCTGCTCCTGTTCCTAGCCTCTTGGACAGCAACGATTCTGGAGAAACAGCCCTGTACCTCTTCCCCTGCAAAGCCAGCACTGAAGCTCCATAAACCACCTCTGCTCACTTTAACAGTACAGCACTTCAGAGGCAGTATGGGAAACTGTCACTCCAGGCAGCTGGGATAGGTTACAGAGCCAATCAAAATGAACCTTCCATGTGGTTTGGCATCAAAAAACATCTTTTTAATCCTATTTTCTGGGAAGCACATTCAGGGAAAAAAGACCTAAATGCAGGGCATGTCAGCTGCACTGCTAGCTTTCAAACCTAGACTCTCATGCTCTGCATAACCTTTGGAACTTCTTCACAGTGGGGGTAACAGAGCATTGGAACAGGCTGTCCAGCGGGGTTGTGGAGTCTCTTTCTCTGGAGACATTCAAAACCTGCCTGGACATGCTCCTGTGCAACTTGGTCTAGCTGATCCTGCTAGATCCCTTCCAATCTCTAATGATTCTATGATTCTTGCAGGTTCTTGCTAGGCAACCTGTGTCAGTGTTATGCAGCAGCTCCAAACCCCTTCTGCAAACATACTGCCAGCAGTTTTCTATAACAGAAGGAGGAAATTCAGTAGTCATTTATCTTTGATGCCATCTTAATAGTTTTACTAAGGACATATGTAAAGATCTAGTGGCTCAGATGCAGAAGAAAATTAAACAATATGAGGTAGGTTCTTTTGAGTCCTTTCTAAGACATTCACCACAGTACTTTGCCACAAATCTGTGTTGCTTCTCTACCAGAAGCTCTGCAGGTTTCAAGTGCTGGGGGAAAAGTTCAGGTAGTCCCTCCCTCTATCCAGAAATAGGCTGTCAAGTAATAAAGCCTCCCAAAACAAGCATCTAGGGTAAGAAAAACCAACCACACAAACAAAACAAAATCAAAAAAAGGCACAATTGTCATTCCCCTATTCTCTGTTTTATTTCGTATTTATATTCAGGCAGCTCAGATCGTTCCTGACCTTCCACACAAAACAAACTATTTTGGGTGTATAGTATATTGTTTCATACAAAAGTAAATCACACCTGAGCAAAGACTGGCTGCAGAACTTTGAGTCACAGTTTGGTTTCACCCAGTGTCCAAACTACCATTCAATCTCTCTGTATAGAATGCAGACTAAAGAAAATTTCATATTAAATTGTATTCATATAGTTTCCCGTCTGTCCTGGACCTACCAGACTTAGGAGGTGGTGGTGCTTCCAGATTTTCTGCAATGGGCTGGTAGATGGGAGAGGATGGAGCAGAAAATCATTCACGCAACCATGTCAGAAGTGGTAATTCAAGCATCGGTGTGTACATAAGAGGTTCAGTGTATGAGAGTTCTTGACACTATGACTTTAAATTTAACTAGATAAGAGAGCCAAAGAGTGGGAGTTGAAACAGAAGCCCAAAGAGTTGAAAAGATTTGTCATAGCAGATCTGGGACTGATGCCCAGGTCTTCTAAGCACAGCTGGGTGATGATATTATGGTTATTATTAATAATAATAGTTAATCTGCCAAAAACTGGCGTTAAGGTACGACTAAGAGATCATCAAACTGAGTAAATTGTGCTGAATATTTTTGGACAAGGAACATATTGGTGTTAACATCTTTCAAAATCTCTCAGGCTTTTTCAAAATAAAACTTTTAGAAAGGTTTTGAAATGGTACTTTGTGATTAAAAATAGGCACTGCATTTAAAAGCAACAACAGAAAAAAAACCCAACTTTCTAAAAGGTTAACTTACAAGTGTGAAAAGACTTTCAGATTCAGTCCAATGAAATAATTAATTTTGAATCAAAATCAACTTTTTTTATCTAAAAATTTTAAGAATTATCATACTGTTTGACTGATTTATTCCCCTTCTGATTTTCCCTTTTGGTGCTCAGACCGAAATACATATCAATCACCAAGCTCCCCTCATAAATTCTAAGAAAAAGATGTGTCCCGTGGACTACATTAAACTTTATTACGTAGACTTTTCAACAATGAAAATCTCTCTCCGAGGCATTTTAACTACATCACCACAGTAACTGTCCTACCATGCTAGAATTTCTACTACAATATTTCTTTGTTGTACAGATAACTGTAACCAAGTTCTTGCTAATGTAATTCATGAGAGGGAGCAGCATGAATGAAACAATACTCATGCTTCAGGGTTGACCTCTAAACCTATCATAAGTCATGAGTGTCAAAACCAAGCAAGGTTATACAGGGGAGGTTATGAAATTTCATCACTTATACAGATGTTGGATTTTCTATGCCACAGTGACAGTCAGGCAACTTGATTGCGTATGCTAGAAAAGAACAGATTGGTTTTATTTTGATTGTTTGTAATTTTTAAATGATACTTACTGTTTCTACAGCAGTTTATTTTCTGTGCTGTCTTCAGAGCATTCCTTTTTGTTTGGTTTGTTAGTATTGATTGGTATGAGATAACACATCAACAACATTCACTCTGAGCAAATACAGCCAAGAGACCTATTGGTGAGATACCTGCTCCCTGATGAAATGCAGAGGGGAGTGGTTTCACAGCCCAGTGTTTACAAAAGCTCAGGAAAGAAAAGAGTAAAGGCATGTGCCTAGCTTGTGTTGAAAGCAGAAAATTAAAGCTGCTTTGTTGTACCTTTCTGATCTAACAAGATCTAATTCTGGTCTAACAAGGATCCTAACCATTGGTCATCTACTCTTCTTGCTGAAAATGCCAAGATCAGAAGGAACTGGAGCTGTGGTGATGTTTTGCTGGAGAAGCTCCCGCAGTTGTCTGTTGAGCCTCCCCTCCTGTAAATAGGAATATTTTCTGTTTTCACAAACAGTCAAGTTCCACAGGCAGGTCAGCTGAACATCCTGTTGTGTCTAAGAGGAAACTAGCCCTCACCTGGAGTCACTAAATTATTTCCAGGGTGTCTCAGAAAAATCTGGAGGTTTCCAGACAGAGTGGCTTTTGAGAAGCTGCACTGTGACTTGTAACAGGAGCCCATTAATTCTGCCCCATATGAAGTTGTGTTGTCCAGAGAGTGACAACACACTGAAAAGATAAATCAACTTGGCAGAACCTTGCCTTCCACTTGCACACACAACAGTGCAATCCTGGGAGCCCTCAGAAAAACACAAGTATGTTGAAGGCAGGACTTTTTTCAGTTTGTTTTTTTAAATTCCTGGAGACTTAATAAGTGTGTCAGAGCACAGAGAGGCAGAGAAAGCAAAAATGCTAAAAGCATAGCATCTGCAGGAGACCTACCTGTGACTCAGGAGGCCTTCCAGAGAAATAAAGATCACGAACTATATCCAGATTGACCATGATAGATGCCCTAATATACAGGCAGCAGCTATTTTTCCCCACTGATTCCAGAGGGAGTCAGGCTCTGACAGTCCATCACTGTAACACGCTAAATAAGATCAAAAAATTACAAGTGACAAAGCTTCCTGCGATGTTTTCCATCTGAGTGCGGCAGCGTGGCATGTATGAGATGATGGATGGTCAGTCTTACAGTACTTTCAACTTCAGATGCCAATTAAGACCCCTGAAGACTGACTATCCTTTGCAGTACATACAGTTCCCATCAAGGTGGCATAGGAACACACTAGGGCAGCAGGGGAAATAAATCAGAGTTCACCAGTTTCAGTAGTCTAAAGCACCACACAAAACTCTTGATTTCATATCTCCTGGAGCTTTTCAGGAACAAACTATTTAAGCTCACTAGAAAAATAATAAGCTGTAATTTTATGGGTTTTTTTCTATAGCAGGTGAAACTTGCTATTCAGGTGTCCTCTTCTGGCTTTACAATTATGGGTGACCTGTAGACAATTCCTATGTACAAGGCTGGCATTCTAACTAACAATAGAATTATTGTTTCCTCTACACAGAGAAATGTCTTACAAAAGTCAGTAGTTAATGTGCTAGACCTCATTCTCCTCCTGTGGCACTGCATAGAGAATGAGAACTCATGGTTTTCTCCGTCCCTACTGTTCCAGTCCACCCCTCTCCAGCTAAGCTATATTTCTGGATTTTGTAGTATAGCTTCAAGATAATTCCAATACTGTAAATGAAATCTACAAACATGGTTGGGATTTGAAGCTTCTGAAGACTTCAGTTCAAATACTTTTTTCCGCTTCCTTTTTGATACCTATTTCCAGGCTCCGCAAGGGCATTCAAGTGATGGTACTTAGACAGTACTGTACTGAGAAATGGTTGCTGTTACTAATGATTATATTCCCTTGGACTCAAGAAGCTCCACTTGAAAACAGGGGTCGATTATACATATGTGGAATTCCACCACACTCCTGTAAAATGCTGTATCAAAAAAAAAATTGGGTGGAAAGGGGCCTCAAAGGGCATTTGGAATGTCCCTATGCAAAGAAAAATCTACTCAGCAGATACCCGAAAATTACCCTGCAATGAAGGCTCCATGCACTTCTTGTGCAAATCTATCTCAGAGTTGTTTACTGTTTAATTCTCTGTCCCTTTTTCTGATCTTGTGACGATCCATCATGGACAAGAGGTGTTCCCCACTGCACTGTAGCTGTCCTTCCTGTATTGGAAGACCTTGTTCTGTTGTAATACAATCCAAAGGAATTCCACAACATCCAGAAATTTGCTTCACTGACTTTGGCACATCAGAAATAAAAATAAGCAGGCAACCCCATAATGAAAATGATTACCTGTTTGTAGGTATTCATGCAAGAGGGGACAGGGTGAGTGGCTGGTGCCGTGGAGGAACAAAGCAGCTCCTCAGGCCATTGCCAAGATTAATGAAAGAGCAGTCCTAGGAGTTCACCCCAGCAGCTTTAGAAACAATAATAACAGTCCTACACCCCCCCGCCCCGTCCCCCAACATGCTAAATCTGATCCTTGCTAATGTGAATTAATACCAGGTTTCAGTGCAGCCACTGGGGTAATGTGATGCTTTGCAGTGCTGTAATCCTAAACAGAGCATTAGGAGAACAGCTCAGACCACAGCTGTGGTTCCTTGCAGGTGTTTCTTCCCCACGCAGCCCCTTCAGCAGCCATTCTCTGACTCTGCATAGGGAGAACTCTGTCATGGTCAGACGATAGGATTCCCTTGAAGAAACAAGCTGGTCCAGTGCTGCTTGTATCAGGAGGGGTGGGGAGAGAGAAGAATGGAGTTATATGGGTCTCTGTTTCCTGTGCACAAAAGGAGAGAGAAGCAGGTGAGTGAACAAAACAGATACCTCTGTGTGACCAGCTTCCCCTGTGGACTGGGCACAGAGTGCCTGAGCACACATGTGCTCTTTGTTCCTGCAAGAGGTGTTCCCACAGGTTGCCCCTGTCCTTGCCCCACCACTTTCTCTTATCCTCTCCCTTAAACAAGCCCCGGCTCACTCATTTCATCAGCAATCCCCACTATTCATTTTTCACCAAAGGGAAACAGAAGTCTCCTAAGCAAAGTTCTGCCTCCTTTGGGACTTCCCAGCTTTCCCTCCACCCATCCTTCACCACTCTCCTCCCCCAGGCCTTGCATCATGCCTGTCTGCAGTCACAACTCAATATTGGGTTACAGCAGGCCTCCAGCTGACCCGGTGGGTTCATCCTGTAAAAATATCGCCTGTGCCATTTGTGTCTCTGATTACTCCTGGCTCATAACAGGTGGGACTGCCAGCTCGAAGTAGAAAGGCAGGATGGAAAAGCTGCTCTTTAGCTGCATGCCCTCCTCAGAGGAATATATGAAAAGCTCTGTTTATTCAGTCTGACAGCTTTGTCCCCAGGGTTTTGGGTTTTCCAGAGAAGAGTTTTGAGTAAGTTCAATTTTTTTAAAGTTCAGTACCACTGGAGTCAGCAGAGGGACATCAGCAAAACTTGCCTAGCTTTATTTCCAGGGTAGCCTCTTTCTGTTTAGATGCAGATCCCCATGAAATTCCCAGCAGTCTACAGTGATTCTCTCATCACTGCAGAAACAAGTTGGAACATTAACTGCAAGTTGGAATTGCAACTAATTTAGTGTTTCCTGATCTCCCCGATTGTGCTTGGCCCTGATTCTTGGGCCAAGAACTGCCCTTTATGGGCTGTTGGCTCTCAGACTTTCAGTCTTGGTTGCACTCAGAGAGCACTCCTCAAAGCGAAGTCACCTAGGAAGAGAGAGAGATCACAGCACCAAACACATAGATTGAGGGCTGCAGAGCCATTTTTTCAAAAGGGGACATTTTCTATGTGCCCATTAAACAATGTAAGTACTGACATTTTCCCTTTTTGGCTAGCAGTGATCTCTGTCTTTGCTTCTGCATTTTGCCTAATTCACAATGAAAACCGCTACAAATATTTAACTTCCTGGTTCTCATTTTTCTGCTCAAGCAGTTCTATTTGGGAACTGAGTGCAATAGGAATTCCTGTATTTTTCAGAAACACAACATAGCTGGTGAAGTCTGAAATACAGTTCGAGGTAATTTTTACATTTCCACATATGAATAGACTCATTTGGAAGAAGAAATTCCTTTCTTGTCTTATACTTACCCTAGTTTTCATCAGTGTCCTTTAATTTACATTGCCTCCTACCTAAAAAAATAATCTTCAGATTAGAAAAGAACAATAGTTTGTCTGTCTTTTACTTCCACAGTGCCTAAATGAAGCACAGAAGAGATAATATAATATAATATAATATAACTCTTCTTTATAGACTCAAGACACTGTGTTTCTTTATTCTTTTAATGTCTCTCTTGCCTGTAGTTCTTGGAAAAAGGAATTGGAGTTATTACTGAGAATTTAATAGGGTTTATGTTTAAAATGGACACATTTTCACAAAATTTCATCAGTCCAAAGAAATCTAAGCAGCTGAGAATAAATGTATTTTCCTTTCTCCAGCAGGCTTCACTTTTTGATACCTTCATTGTTGTAATCTTTCCAGTTTTCCATTTTGAGAGGAAAGTAGACCAGAAAGAACATGCATTTCTAAATTACAAATATGTAAATAAATACAAGCTTTTATAAAAAGAAACAGCTGAGTCAATTTTTCCAAGTACTATAGAGATCTTAAAATGACTGAAATCAGTGGGGTTTTTTCCACTGCAAGCCATTTTTAAACAGCAAATCACCTTGTTACAAGTGGAAGTATCATCATCATGACTGCTTTGAAATCATAAACCAGGTGACATGATCTACTGTGTTTGTTCTTGCCATGCCTACTTGGCATAAGCTTCCTAAAACCTTGTGAGTTGCTCTAGGGATGAATTTGGTCTGCAGGGGTCTTCCAGTTATTTTGATTTATTGCAATCGTTCAAAATGTATTCTCATTTGGATGGTCAGGGATTTACACACATAGCTTCCATTAACACTAAAGGGTGATACTATTAGGACAAATGTACAGTTAATCTCTGGCACTGTGGAGATAAAAATATACCTTAGTGGGTGCTTTGGCTGGGCTAGAAATGCCTATTATCTGAGTTTCATAGTATGGAACAGCTTTAAATGAAAGCTTTATAATTTCACTGCTTATTACCTTCTATTTCTTAGGAGAGGGGAGAGAGAAAGAGGCAGTCCTCAATGGGAGATCTGAAGCAAAATGAGATTCCTTCAAGGCCCAGCATGCGGACATAAATGGCCAAGAAGGTCAGATTATTTTTGATCTCTTCCCTGGTCCACCATCATTAAAGGATTACTTCTAAATACCAGGGCACTTGCTCCTTTTATTTTAGTAGTGTTACAGTAGCGCTCAGACAGGGAGCTTCTTAATCATTCCTCAAATTCATGCCAGCCAATACACTTACGTGAAACACGAGATGATCCATACACAGAAGTGCTTACAATAGACATAAGAGTCAGGTCAGATGGAAATCCAAATCTTAAGAAGTAGAAAGGATCTATTCTTTGCTCCTCAACTACCTACAGTCCAGCAGAGTTTATCATCACTGGTTTTGCATGCTGCGGTATGTTTCTTCCCAACAAAGAAAGAGTAGGGAGGTAGAATTGCCCTAGAAGAGCTCTGGTGAATCTTTTAGGAGGTTCATATGAAAATCACATTAAAACAAGTGACAAAGGAGTGTTAAAATGCCCTTAGACTAGGAGTATTAAGCCTGAGATTTGCTAAGGTATGGACACAAGAATGGGGTGACAGATCTCTCCAAAAGGTCATCTGACAGTCACAAACTGTATGGCAGACTTTATTCTGTCCTGAGAAGCTTCTTTTGCAGATATTAACTGACTAGGTTTTGGAAATAAAACACTGGCTCCACTTTCTCTCACATCTTCGTCACCAGCTGCAATGGCTTATTGAGCCATCACCACAGTAAAAACAGTATTTGAAAAGCAGATTTGTAATGCTAGTTCCTCCATGCTGTTCAAAACTTCCACCACCTTGGGTTGTGACTGCTGGGTCACGCTAGCAAGTAAAAGAACTCCCAGCATCATCCAATGAGCCCCTGCAGGATGTAGTGTCCTTCCTTGCTCTCCTAACTGAAGAGATGTTATTTCTGATCTGTGGACTCCTTTGCTGCAGAGTAGCATGATAAGGTGTCCAAAGGAATCAGCCAGGTGGATGTGTCCTGCTAGATCATAAAAAGCAACAAGAAGTTGAGGTAGTACAGTGGAGTGAACATACAACATCTTTCTATACTTTTATCTTTCTCCCTTCAGTATCTGTCTTTTTCTTCCTGCAATGAGAATGATGAAATACTGGAACAGTTTGCCTGAGATGTGGTAGAAGCCCCATCCCTGGAAACATTTCCAGGTCAAGTTGGACCTGAGCAGAGGGCTCTGAGCAGCCTGATGTAGTTAATGATGCCTCTACTCA
Organism: Upupa epops; assembly: GCA_013397515.1. NCBI lineage: Eukaryota > Metazoa > Chordata > Aves > Bucerotiformes > Upupidae > Upupa > Upupa epops. Next base: position 113,109 of record VZRI01003059.1, read on the forward strand.
CTGCAGGAGTTTGAACTAGATGAACTTTAATCATCCTTTCTAACAAATCCATTCTGTGATTCTGTGAGTCTATGATTTTACAATTCTATTATTCTGTTTTATTCTTTTTTATAGCAAATATAATTCATTGAAGCTAAGCCACAGACAGGAAAATAATTTGTACATGTCCACATTATAGGCTGGGACTAATTTCTCATTTGGATCAGTGAAGACATTTGCATCAGCAACATAGACATATAGGCAGGGACTGCACCTTTGGGTTTATTCTGTCTGTGACTTTATAATTGCATCGGACACCATGACACATTCTAAGTGGTTCCCTGTCTTCAGCTGTAACTGAATATTGCATTTATTTAGCCCATTAGGCTCTCTTTCTATAGTAACATGGATCCTATATTTCAAATACCACTAAACAGCTTTCCATTCCTGTGGGTGAATCCAAGTTTGTAAATTTTGCATTGCTGTACAATGTCATTCAACAACCTGCCCCAGCAAAACTCCTACAGATCTCACACGACCCCTGACAAAACACAGAAGAGAAAACATTCTGTTTAAACAGCAAATGCAAGCAGTGAGGAGGAGGAGGAGGAGTGGAATGAATGTGATTCTCATTTAATTGTTTTATGAGCTTTTTCTTGTCTTTTTCTCATTTCCCACCCTGACCAAGACCAGAATATCATGCGTGTAACAGAATCTGTTCTGATTAGAAGGTTTTGTTACAGTTGTAATAAGCTTCCACACAGGGGAAAGTCCCCTGAGACCTATATTTCATCTCAGCTTTCCCCACCGCATTAAACAGAGGGTTTGATTCTGGAAAACAGAGACTGAAATTCTCTCCTCCTGCACTCAACACTGCAAAGTAATGAGAACTGACAATTCCAAGGCTTGATGTGAAACTAGCATGGTCTGGACTGAAACTGCCTGTGTGATAACAGGTTTTGGGAATGTTTCCACTTTCATCTGTTTATTTATTATTTTTATTAATTATTGTTAGACCTGTGATTTGGGGGAAAGAGGGTGGGAGGAGGAAAGGGAAGAAAAAAAGGAGTCAGTAGCTTGGCAGCAAACAGCCTAAATCTAAACACCACACACACTCGCTATACCCTGGAAAAACCTGGATCTTATACAACAATTTCTGTAACAGCTTCACTTGGATAAACCAGCAACTTACTTGGAAGGAATCTTACTTTCCTAGAATTCATGTAACTAAGAGATAAAATGACCTTGAGAGATGGCAGCTTTCCCTGTAAAATACATTAACTCTTACAGAGCAAGCCTCACTGAAGGTCTTCCTTTACTCATTCTGTGAATCAGAAAGGGCAGCAGGGTCTGGCCAAAGCCTGCCAATGGGTCTTGTTGCACTAACTTGACTAGGTTTCACATCCCGCCTCAGTTCTGATGATTTCAAAGGGAGCCTTTAAAAACATGCAAGCAGAATCATCTGTGAGTGCTGATAAATTTAGTGCAAAATGAATGACCTGACCCATCAAGTCTTCCCCTTCCATATGAGAAGGAGCTGATGATTTTGACCCAATTAATCGTTCTTTAAAATGAACTGGCAGCCAGGTTAACACAAGGTCTCTCCCAATGTGATAGTCCCTTGGACTGCTCTCTTGAACTATTTTTGTTCCCATGGTCTTATAAAAGTGATCTTTAAGTGGAAAATGAGGAATGAAATAATCAGGCAGTAACAAGTCAAATCTGCTGTGCAACTGATTCAGAGATGACCAGTCTTGTGAAGACTGAGTTTGGACTCTTTGTTATTTGGCTGGATTTTCTGGTGCTTAAAAATAGTGTTTTCCCTGCTGTAACTTTTCCCTTTAAAAAGTTTCTCTTCCCTCTACCCTAGTTGCCTATTTTTGCAATCACAGTAGGAACACAATAATTCTTTACATCCTCTGTCAATTTTGATCAAGGTTATTAGTGTTGACTGAGAATTAGAGAGAATTCCTATTCGCTTGAAAATGAGTAAGGAAGAAAATGCAACGAGGTCATGGAAGAAGCTCATTGAGATCACTGAGAGGAATTAGCTAAAAGGGGCTCATCAAGACAAAGAAGCTGCAGGAGATGAGATCTTCATACTTTTTACTAGTCACTTTACACCTAGATGTTGTAAGGAAGACTGTTTCATATCTCAGCATATATCTAGAAAGAGATATTCTGCAGGCTTCCAATTTACTCACTTTTACATGATGCTTTAAGACAAGGTGCTGGAAATCTTGTGGAATTAAAGAACTCCACAGAGCAGAGATATACAGAATCAAAGAATTACTCAGTCTGGAAAAGACCTCTAAGATCATCAAGTCCAGCACTAAGTGCCACAATCAGTTTCTTCTTAAACATCTCCAGGGATGGGGATGCCACCAATGCACTGGGCAGTCCATTCCAATGTCTGATCACCCTTTCCATCCAGGAAGTGCTCCATAACAACCATCCATTTGCCTGGCGGAGCTTCAGACCATGCCCTCTCATCCTATCACTAGTTGCCTGGAAGAAGAGCCCAATCCCCACCTGTATACAACTTCTCTTCAGGTAGTTATCACTCTCGAGGTCCCCCCTGAGTCTCATCTTGTCCAGGCTAAAAAAACACAGCTTCCTCAGCCTCTCTTCTTGAGACTTTCCCTTGAATCCCTTCACCAGTCTCATTTCTCTCCTCTGGACCTGCCCCAGCACTTCAGTATCTTTCTTGAAGTGAGGGGCCCAGAACTCCACACAGTACTCAAGTTGTGACCTCAATAGTGCCTAGTACAAGGGGAGAATTATGCCCCTGGTCCTGCTGGCCTTGCTATTCCTAATACAAGCGAGGATGCTACTGGCCTTTCATATCACCTGGGCACACTGCTGGCTCATGTTCAACCAGTTCTCAATCGCTACTCCCAGATCCCTCTCTGCCAGGCTGGTCTCCAGCCACTCATCCTCCAGTCTGTAGTACTGCATGGGGTTATTGTAGCCAAAATGTTGTCCCCTGCATTTGTCCTTGTTAAATCTCATCCTGTTGCCCTCTGCCCATTGACCCAGCCTGTCCAGATCTCTCTGCATCATCTTCCTCCCCTCCAGCAGATCAGCACTCCCCACCTGTACTCAGACAAAAATGGCATCCACCTTCCCTTAAATTTGACACCCTTCCTGCTCAGAAATTAGGACTTTCCTCCCTTTCTTGTACACAGTCCTGGGTTTCACCCAGAGCTGTCTGCATTTTGCTGCAAACTGAGCTGATCCAGATGAATACATTCCCTTCCACTTCATCAAGGAAAAGGAGCTTAAACCGTAAGAAGCTGGTTATGGAAGAACTCAGTCATTTCTCTGTATTCCTCATCTGTCATTGCTCTGCAAAAGACCATGTAACTACTCTCCAGGAAGACCTTTGAGGTGTCAGGAGGGAAGAGTCTACCTACAGTGTCCCCTGCTGATCCTGAGGGAGCCATGTTAAAATCAGAGCTCTTGGTAGAAGAGCAGCAAAGAATTAGGTATGCAGGGAAGTGGGGACAACGTGGCTTTCCCTGCTTCTGTGTCTTATGGTTTGTATGGCTGGAAAAAAGGAGGAACAGATGGACTGCATACCCCTCTTCCCATTCTGCCAGTTCTAACAGAAAGGTGAAAGACAGTGGTCTACAAAGTAACAAAGCAGCGATTTAGCCAGGTCAGGAGCTTGTACAGCAAGGGCTCATGCAAACGCACACCTTTGGCTGATGGGGTCTGTTTGACTGCCAGAGAGGACATGAGCCAGAAGACCAGGTCACCCAAAAAAATTCAAAAAATTAAAAAGAATGCAAAACCAGCGACAACAAAAAGACACTGTGCACAGCCCTTCTCCAAAATAACAGAATTAGCCTCATGACAGCCCCATTGAAGCTAAGGGAACCCCCACCAGGGATGAATTTGCCCTGGTGTAATTATTTCTCCTAAGGAAGAGTTGCCATCAGGGATCTCACATAAAAGCATCTCTCTGCTCCAATAGGAAGCACCCCCGGGAGCTCAGCATCTCCCTCCCTTCCCCACAGTGTGAAGCACCAGCCCAAGTCCCAGTGTGAGACTTGAACCTACAGTGACCTCCTGAGCCCTGCAGTGAAGGATGTATTAGCCAATGAGTCATGTTGACTCTGGCTTGAATCTAAATGGGCCTCTTGTCTCATACCAGAGAAACCACGTTCACACAGCCTCATTGCTTGTATCGGATAACCCTTAATGCAGGAGCTGGGTGGTGCTTGTGGCTGTCATCCTTGCCTGGAGGGAAGGGATGAGCAATGGGGTGGGGATGTTGAAATCCAGTTACTCCAGAAGCTATATCCTCTCTATGAATTAGGATGCAGAAGAAATTCTCATCCAATTTGAACAGCAGAGACTAAACTAGCCCTCTGGTTAATTAAGGTGATTACTTCTGTTTCTCTGTGGGTGGCCTTTTTGCAGGGAAATAACAAGTGATTGTTGCTTATGTTACATCTTTCTGAGAGGGAACTTTCTTAATACCTTGCATGCCTGCCCTGCACAGAGCTAATTCACCTTCCAGTTCTTTATGTGCCATCTTGATTTGGGCTTTCCAAATAATTTCCTGCTGTAAGCTAGCTAGTAGAGCTTCTGGCCACTCTTGGCTTGATTTTTCCATGCTCCTACAGAGATAACAGCTGCTTGTGACCTCTTCACCTCTCTGCAAATATTGGCTGAATGAATCTGAAGGGAAGTGAGAACAGACAATAAGGCAATGCTTCAAGGAAATCCTAGGGAGTGAGAGTAAAAGTTGATGACCAAATCAGCTGGTAACATTCCTGGATCATGGCTGGGAGGCAGCATCTTCCAAATGAGAAGCAAGACCCAGCAATCCTCCCAGCTTTAGATGCTGTGAGAGGGTCTGTACTTTGCTGGGCAAGAGCAGGGAGGGTTATCTCCTGGCAGGCTGCCAACTTGACAATATAGGGAATTACATCACCCACAACTGAAAAGCAGCCTACTCTCAGCTGGATGGAACAGCTGGTCAGCAGGACGCTTAATCACACTTCATTGAGGTGCCCAGGTGGTTGAGAGTTTAATGCAAGGTAACACTCCCTGTCTAGGTAGGACATTCTGTATCCAGTGTAAGCACAGACTGATGAACTCCAGCTACTCATGTTGATATTTGCCAGGACACTGACAATTTCAAACAGAGGTTATCCTCTGCCTGATTCTCCCTATCTGCCTGATAACCAGCAGGATATTTGAGCTAGAATATTTTGCTTTTGTCTGCCTGTATGTCTTACTTGTGCAGCTGAACAAAGAGAGCAATGTTTTCAGGATATGAAGACTGATTTTACTTTGATGGGCTTAGATTACCAGCTATAATATATGGAAATACATATCAGCTAAACCAACACCTCTTTCCTCAGCTCCTGCCCCCTCAAAAATATGTCAGTATCTGCTCACAAAACTCTGTTACCTATTGACATCCCTAATGGTCTGCAAGGAAATGCAAATTGACGCTGATAGGAAATCTGAGAAAACTGCATAGAGATTTACTGGTCAGGAAAACACTAGCTTTTCCTTTCCTTATTCATATTGTGGTTCATTGGGCTATCATGTAATGCAAATAACATTCATGGCATTAGCCTGTACTTAAAATAAATGCTTCCTGTGGTTCTTACATATCTCCATTTCATCATAAAGCACCCGAAAGAAAAAGAAAGAGGAAGGAACAAAGTTGTTCATTGCCTTTGGTACTCTACTGATGTACATGTTTGTCTTGCAGACATGAGTTTGCAGACTGTACAGCTGTAATTCTGGTTTCTCTGTACTGAATGTTTAAATATGAGTAGGCAGCCTGCCTGCAGGCCTAGAAGGGTGTAAATCTGGAAAGGCATTTAATAGAAAAGAGAAAGTACCTTTTGCAAAGTCATTCCTTTAAGACAGAACAAAATCAATGGGAAACAAATCCTCCAACCTGAAACACAGGTTCAGTGTTTATCCAGGGAGAGCAAAATCAGATAAAATTTGCCTCTTCTCCAAGAGCTGGCTCTGCTGAACAGCCAGTTGGATGACCCTGCCTAAGGTCAGCTGTTTCTGTGTCCAGCAGCCCCATGGTTGAGCAGTACAACCAATACAATGCACAAATCCTTCTGAGAATGACCACTGATAGCCTAGCTGGTGGGTCTCCAACACACATCGCAGCCACATTCTCCACACTGACCTGAAGGAAGCACCAGTCTGGCCAATGCTGCACTGCTGCTCCCCTACCACACATACACACACCCCTCTTGCTTTTTGCAATTTCTTCATCCTGTCAGTGCCAGCAAGTCTCCTGCAGAAATTCTGAGACAACAGAAAGAAAGAGGTATCTCTAAGAAAGTTAGGTCTACATCACAGGGCAAAGAGAGTTTGAGAAAAGTATTAAACTCTCTATTAGCTTATAGCTTCTTCACTCTGTTGGCTGCTGCTGACGCTTAAAATGCTTGTGTCTGGGTTTAGGACAAGTTAAAATTGGAATAAGTCTTGATGGGATGGACTGTAGCCTAAAGCATCATCTACTATTCCCATTCGTGCCGACTCTTGTGGACAAAAGCTCAGGCCCAATTTAAGGCAACAAACAAATTCCTTCCCTGGCAGTCAGCCTATGTCCATGCCCACGCACATACATACCACAGTGGTTCCATAGACACTGTTATGTAGCAGTTACACTCAGAGCTTCTTACTTTATATTATTTCCAAGCTTTCCATACCCATACTATTATTTTCCTTTTTCTTTCCAAATGGAGAAGGACTTGCCCAGAATCCAGCAGCAAGCCAACAGCAGAGCTAGGAGAGAAACTCATTCCTTCTGACTCCAATAGTGCAGGTTTTTCTGCTAGACAGAAGTTCTGGTCATGTTCGAATAATGACATTATCTCTGCTAGACTAATCAAAGCCCAAAAGTGAGAAACTTTGTTCCATCATCTCCTCCATGGGGTGCAATGAATTGCCACATATGCCTCAAGGTGGCTGGAGCAGTTGCCTATAATATGGGATATTTTTCATTTAATTTGTTGGGGTTTGGGGTTTTTTTTCAAAATCAGAGTTAAATGAAAACAAACCATCTATCAGACCCTACCAAAATTTTCCTGTTACTGTTCCCTGCTTTGCTTAATGCCTACACACATGGTCATTTTAAAGAATCATCATTGATAAGGGCAAAGAATACAAATCAGATGCTGACTAGTTAGAAATGGATTGATCTGGTGCTGTGTTCCTCATCAGCCAGGAAAGACATCAAGAGACTGTTTGGTAATGTTCGTTATATGAGATTTGGGCATATATTTAGACTCATTTGCCATACAGAGGTTACTGAGAGGCAGAAGACACTAGCTGCTTTGGTTACTCAAAAACCAGTTTATTAATGTGGTTCAGGCTGGTCCACAGGAGAAGACACAGCCATGCTAGATTACTTACTTGACTCAGTCAAAGAAATAGCCACATGACAACAAAGAACTGTGCCTTCACACAACAGGCACAGGGGACTGAATCATGAGTCAGCATTCCTCAAATGCTTCCAGCTCTGTACAGATGGTTACTTTACCCCTTGGCACTTTTAGATAACCTGCATGGAAGCAGAGAAATGTCAACAAATTTCATCCTGGAGCATAAGACTCCAGAAACATTTGTGGGTATAAACTTTTTGTGTCCCTTACCTACCAATAAGATACTTCCCGTGCACATACCAGTCTGTCCTCATATGAACTTGTGGTGCCATTGAGAAAGAAGGAAATAGTGTGCCCCTGCTGTGTTCCTCAGCAGGCTCTTGAGCTGCACAGAAGTAGGTGAATTCATGTTAGTATCTATTTTTCCAGGACAACTCTCTTAGACATTGCAGAGGAAAAAACTCTCTACAACTACAAGGAAGGAGACCATAACAAGATAGAGGTCAGTCTCTTCTCCCAAATGGTAATAAGTGATAAGATGAGAGAAAAATGGTCTCAAGTTGCACTAGGGTAGATCTAATTGGATAGGAGAACAATGTCTTCATGGAAAGAGGTATCAAACACTGGAACATGCTACCCAAGGGAAGTGAAGGAGTCAGCTCTCCTGGAAGGATTTAAATGACATGTAGATGTGGTTCTAATGGACATGATTTAGTGGTGGGTGGCCTGGTAGTGCTGGGTCAGTGTTTAGACTTGATGATCTTTACAGGTCCTTTCCAGTCAAACCAATTATGTGAGATAAAGGTATGATTTATTCTATGTTTGTGACTTTGCAGAAGCTGCACAATGTTAACTCCAAAACAGTTTGAAGTTGAAATGCTTAGAGATCTCTCTACCTTGCAGCTGCTAGATCACGTGAGACAGAACTGAGTCTCTTCATTACTTTTTCATTGCTGCATGACTCTGATTGTTATATATTTGTGTTTCATAAACAGAGAACTACAGTTGTACTCTTTTCTTGGTAGTGACGAATACCATGTATATGGGTGGGTGAAGTTCTTTAGACTTGTTATCCATGTCTGTATGTCCTCTAAGATGTCTAGTAATGTATATTCTAGGTGTCTACAGTTTTTTCACTCTGGAAGGGCTCAAAGGCCAGCACATTTTACAAGTGTTAGGAGATCCATCCAATGCTTTTGAATTTCTTCTTTTCAGACAGATTTCCCACTGCCTTGTTTATTTAGATCCACACTGGAACACTCTCTGGTTCAACACTAAGCTTGGATATTAGAATCATAGACACATTTAGGTTGGAAGAGACCTTCAAATCATGGAGTCCAATCATTACCCTAACTGTGTCAAGATTGCACTAAGATTTGCACCGCTTTGGAAATAAATTTTGCAAGGGATTTCTTTACATACCGCAATGAAAGTAAATCAACACCTCTAGTGGCATATAGTATTGTTTGCCTAGAAAGGAAGAACTCACATTGAAAATTCTGCACTATATAACACCTGCTCTGGTAGGGAATGTTTCTTAGAAAAGCAGTCCCAAAGAATAGCACCAGTGGTCTTTCAAATGCCTGAAAAGACACTTGCCAAACTACATTAAGTGATGGATATATCCTGGAAGGAGACAATACTTAGATATCCTTTTTGCTAGTCCCCTGTCAAATTCAAAGAGACAATCCAAGGATGTGGCACTATCAGATTTGTCATGACTCCTTGGTCCTTCATGTGGGGTCGCACCTTCAGTCAACCTTTATGGGTGGGATTGTGAAGAAAGGCGGTAATGGGCTTTGGAGTGCTGTACTTAGAAATTGCCGGGCTACATACAGTTCATACCTAGAGGTGCTGAAAGTGGTTAGCATCTGACAGCTGCTCAGCAAATCACTGGTCTCCAGTTCCCTTCCTTTGAGGTGACTGTCCAAAATAACCACCTTTTTTTCTGGCACTAATTCAGATCTTATCTTCCAGACCTATTGTGCCAGGAAAAGCTGCCTTCTGTTAGCACACCCTGTGCCCACATCCAGTGCTGAGGCCTGGAAAGGGGGCAAAACTTTGTCTTTCTCTTAAGCACCACTCCAAAAAACCTTTCCTGGCACCATGCCACCAGTACAGATGGTAGATGCTGCATTTCTACTGCCAGTGCAAACAGTACTGGAGCAAGCTTCCCATAATCCCACTGTGTCTCAGACACTTTCAAGGTCCAATCACATCTTCAAATACCACTACTTGGAGAAATGGAAGCCTAACCACAAAGCTTTCCTCCACACAGAGCTGGGTCCCAGGTCCTGCTATGCATTAACGCATTCCTGTGCTCCCCCAGTAAAGGAAGCACTTAGCAGGATGCTAAGAGGAGCCTGGGTCTCAAGTGAAATGTTTGTATCACGGACAGAATTCTACAGACCTGCTGTGGCCTGGTGCTCATGTCTGTATAGAAATAAATGCCTTCAAAGGGACTTAAGCTAATCAGGTGATGCAGATGGAACTCCACGCCAGGGCTGTGTAGGTAGAAAGGGGGAATTGCTAACGACCATGCTCTCTCAGCCCACTGAAGAGAAGCTTTCTCTCTTTAACACTCTTATTAACCTATTGCCAGAGGCACAGGAACTATTTGCAAGCCTTCAGAAACACCTCCTGCAAAATTAATCCCCTGTTACAGTTTACAGAAGGCAATTGTTCTAGCTGTTGGTGGAACCTCAAAGTCCTGCCTGTGCTAGAAGCTCAGGAAAAAATGCGGTCACGGGATGGTCCTTCATTACTTCATTCCTTCCTGCCAGTGAAAACTTTACAGGTGGACAGAGGAAAAACAGTCTGCCAAAGTTTCTAGTGTGGGGTTCCCAGATCAGTGGGAAATGCTGTAAAGTGGAGAATGGAAACCCACTTCCCAAGACACTGAAAACATGACTGGGCAATACAAGAGTGGTTATTTAGGAACAACCTTTCATTGGGATGATATGACTTAATGTAAGCTTTGGGGGTGATATGTCTTAACATGAGCTTTGGGTTTCATCACATGTTTTTCCCCTTTAAGAGATAATGACTAAATAAGCAGGGCTGAAACTCACCACCAGATGTCCAAGGCTAGCGCTAACACAAAAGGCCAATATAGCAAATTAGAACTGAGCTCTGAGTTGGAAGTACCAGAAGCTCCAGAATGTGGTTATTGACCCATCTTGAGAGAACCAACCTTTCCTTTTAAAACTTTAGCACACCATGATGCAATCCAAAAAGCCCAGGTGAGGAAAACAATGTCTTTAAAAATTATAACAATACATTGTTTCCCTTTGCTCATCACATTGGAAGAAATTACCTTTTCTTGAATGCTTCCCACATCAGAGAAAGGTAACCTGTGCAACCCAAGGGGGTTGCAGATAGTAGCAGACTGATTTTCTGTTTTTTCATTTTCCTCTAACTTGGAATGTTTGATTTTTTTTTTTCCCTTTATTACTGTTACTCTATTTTGTGTAAGTTGTACACGGAAAGAAAAAACGTGGTGGAAGAAATGGTGAGTGAAATGTTCAGATTCCTGGATAGAAAGCCATTTTCTCTCACCTGTCATGTTTCCTTTTCTGCCTGGATCTGTCAAGAGCTTCCTTTGAGGTTTCACCATATATGAGGCAATTAATTTACTGTGTGTTTGTGCATGTGTATAACTGAATGTTTAGAAGAGAGGCCATGAAGTGAGCACAATTTCAAATGCCCCTGTTTGTCTTGGCATCTTTCTCCACTCCATTTTTGTTAATTATTTAACGAACTCTCGGTTGTGCCTGATGTCCTTCCAAATGAGACGAATCTTCAGCCAATGTGTAGCATTATTCAAACCTTCACTTAGAGCTCTGCAAAACCATCTTCAAAGCCCAGCCTGCTGCCTCTGTTTCTGTTTATCAAACAGCTGTGTTGAGGTTGGCTGCATGTGGTCAAGTTCAAGGAGAAGGGCTAACAAAATTATGAGAGCGGGAGCAGGGGAGAGAGAAAGTGCCTCTCACCTCACGGGGAGTGAGAAAAGGGAACATGCCAGTGTCCAGTCCAGGATGCTATAAATAATGAGTTTGGCACTACTGCACAAGAAAGAGCTTGGCTAGTTCTCCTCTCCCTCTCCTCTCCTTCTCCTTCCCTTCCCTTCCCCACTGGGTTTATTATGTATTTAACCCTCTGCAACATTTACTGAGGGAGGAGGTTGTGTCAGCCAGAAGACTTCTTACTAGAAGCTCCACACCATGTGGACCTCCATCATAAACAAAAAGGGCAATAGACCTAGCCTGTGTCAAGACTCCTTGGCTTTCAAATGTTTACTCATGCAACAAGCTTTCAAATAGCATAACAGCAAGTACAAATTTCAGTAGAGTTTGAAAAGTCATGTGTTTCCGTCCCTTGATGGTAATAAGTCTACTGAGATAACTGAGAAAAGAGGGAGAGAAAATACCCATTTTCTGTTGAATGTAAGATGTATTGATCAAGAAGATGGGCAGGCTGTATTACAAGAGGTATGAAGGTACTAACAGAAGTTAGTCACTGCAGGAATAGTGCAAAATCTCTGAGAGTTTCCAGAAGTGTAGACATTAGGAAAGGACAGAAGTTCTGAGATATCCAAGTAAGTGGAACAGGATTAACGTTTTGAAGAATGCTGGGAAGATGGCCCAGGAAAATACTTCAAGCTCTCTGGAGGTTCTGACAGAATAAAGTTTGCCTTTGTAAGATCCTCCAGAGTTTTCTCCAGTCAGCAGAGTGTTTCTTAGTTTTCACAGAATGCACTTACCTCCCCCACAGAGTAAAGAATTTTAAATCAAAAGGGATTAGTGTCAAATCCAACAGTCCCTCTGAGCACAGATCAATGTGTTGTGTTTATTTGCTATTGGCACAAAGATGGGCCAGGCAGAATGATTAATACCCACCCAGGGCTGAGGGATAAGCCCCTGTTACATAGTCTCTACACTGTCCTCCAGTGTGTGCCTCAGCTGTGTGTTGGGGAACAGAATGTGTGAAACTGTAGAGATATAGCTAGTTTGCAGGAGCTTCATTGAAAGAACACACTTTATAAAGTGTTCAGAAAAGAGAAAGAATTCTTTGCAGACTTTTCTAAAGCCCATGTTCTTTAGGGTGCCCCTTAGACAAAACCACTTCTTTGCTTTTTCAAGAAACCTTTTCTAGAGTTCTCTCTGAACAGTTTTCCTCCATCTCTTCATATAACCTGGACATCAAAGCAGGGCTCCCAGCAATGTATCCATTTACTGACCACTCTCTGTCTTTGTCAGCACTTTGTATGGGGTCTTCCCTGGGCCCCTTTGTTCCAGGTCTCCAACCTGACTTTGGCTGCCTTCAAGGACAAAGTCCTTGAATCATCAGTCACACACTCTCTGTTACTTGATTTGGCCAGCTCTCTTGTTTTCCATCCCCTCTGGTATCTTTTTGTCCCAGATAGTACTCTTTCCCACTCCATTTGTCTTTATTCTGAGCCTCTCGCGATACTTCTTTCCTAATCTCCCCAAAATTCCTTTTGCTGTGTTATTCTGTTTTGTGAAATATGTAAAACACCATTAGAAATAATCATCTGCTCAGCTTACACTTGCATTGTTCCTAGAAAAAGTTCTGTGTAAGTCATCATATGTATCCTGGATGTGAATCCTTACCAGCAGACAAAAAAATGTCCAAAACTTTAGGCATTTCCTTGGGTTCAGGGTGGAAGATATGTTTTGGGAATCTTTCAATCAATAACTATGTGAAAATAACTAAGCCTCAAATATTCCTTTAATATAGCTTTATAAAGGAATATAGGTCAGAAATACTAACAACAGTGCTTTCCTTCTGTGCCATTCTCTACAAGAATTTATTGTTAATAAAAACAAGAATGGCCAAGTTAAAGTTCCTGTCTCTGAAGATGGCCCTAAGCTGACTTTTACCAAAGGAGTAAAAGAAAGAATGATCTTTTGGAGTGTTTCTGTCTATAGATGTGCCTTTTCAGTCAATGGCAGTATAAGGACCAATGCAATAATGACCTTGGCAAGCACAATTCAGTGGACTAAGTAGTGGAAAACAACTAACCACCAAAAACGTACTCAGAATAGATACCGTTCTTCTAAATTAGCAATGTCCAGACAACTTTTTTCTTTTTTACATCTTTGCTATTTCTTCTCCAACATAAATTACTGTTTAGAAGTTCCTGGTTGAAAAGAGGTCATATATCTCTACCTGGGAGATTCAAAACTGTCATAATCATCTGGGTCAGGAATGAGGCTTTTGTGTTAACTCAGGTGCCTGAAGTCAAGAGTGTAAATTATCACACCAGCTTTCTTAGACCCCCTGCAATAATTCTTCCACTATCTCATCAGATTTGCTTTGAAATAGCTCATTTGCCTCAAATGCAGACATGATGATCATTTGGGAACATGAATTTATGATTCCATCCTAATAGGGCACTCTAAGCTCAGTAATTTCTCACTGAAGTTTCCAGAGAGCAGAAAATCAGAAGGCCATGCAAGAACCAGCTTTTGTGCCATGCCTTGTCAGAGCATCTAGCCTTTTCCTTTTGTGATGTTCCCTCAGTTTCTGGTTTCATTGGGAGTTTTCAGTAGCAAGCAGACTGCCTGATTTCAAATTTTGTGGAATTGAACAGCAGAGAGAAAAATGCCAGGGCTCAGACCTTTTGCTTGAGAAATGTGAAACTTCTTTTTGATATATTTCCCTTCAAAACATGGTATTTATTTAACAGGCTCCCTGACTGACTCTGGAAACCTGCTATTTTGACTCAAGAATTTTTCTCCATGAATTATATTAGATAAATATAACCAAAGTGTGTGACTATGTTGAGTCAATTAACTCCTGATGTTAAAACAGAGCTATTCCTCTGTCTCTGTTCTCACCAGCAATTTGTCACTGGTTTATGTTAGAAAGAATTCATCCCAAGACTGAATGATTGAAACTTTGAAAATCCATTAAATCTTGCCTCTTTATTGTTTGTGATGTGGCATACTGCATCCATTCACAATCATGCTTTTTTCCTCTGAAAAGGAAGTGCTTTCTGCAGGGCCCCAAATTATCAGTGCATTATACTTTCCTCAGTGCTTTTTCCAAAGTAGTAGAATGCTTATAACAAATCACAAAGAGTTAGAGTTAAATCATTGTATTGGTTTAGAGTGAGGGTCTAAATTGGTTTGGGTTGGTGCCTGCAATTCAAGCACAGCAACCAGCTCTCGGTGTGAATTCAACAGGCAATGAAGCAACTTTGCTAAAAAGAAAATAGTTTATAGAACCCATCACCAGTAAGAAAAGGAAAAAATTCCCCAAATAAGTAAAAGAATAAAAAGGATAAAACAGAAACTGTATCACAATGCCTTTGTACACACTGAGAGAAATGGGAGGCAGCTAACACATTGGTTTTTGGCTTTAGATAAGAGCTCTGGAAAAAGTGAGTGTACACCAACACTCATAACCATAAAGCCACCAGACACATGATTGCACCTCACTTCCAGAAGGGAAAGGAGGTGGGGGGCAGCAGAAATACAGCATAAAATATACATTTGATGCCTGTGGTAAAGTTCCATTTCCAGTCCTCTTGCAGATGTCAGTCCTCCCTGACCTCTCAGACATGCTTCCAGTTCCCCTCAGCTTTGGAGTTCTTTGAGGCAATAACAGCATCAGATGTAAGAATACAACAGATCCCCAAGCTCTTTCTGTTTGCCAAAGGTTTAGGAGATTGGTACTTATGATCTATCTCTCTCTCTCTCTTTCTTAGCAGAGGCTTATCTCAGTCTTCCAGTGGCAGACCATATAGCATCTTGGTGGGGTCAGAGGCAACATGGTGCTGGTCACATGGGGCCACACCTGTTATAGTAGATTGACATTCTACAGGGCCTACTCCAGGGCCTTCTATCTTTTCTTCTCTCCTGTGGTTAAGGCTCCAAGGGAGGAAGAGGGTTATGGGCTCAACACTCTATGGTTACTCAAAGGTAATCCAGCTGAGAAAATCATGTAGAAGTTGCTCCTCTCTTCAGCCCACTGCCAGGAACCTGGCACTGGCTTTCTGCATTTGAGTTCTCATGCAAAAAAGGGCCGTAGTTGCCCCCCATGGCAGAGCTGCAGCCATGCTAGGCTTCTTATGTGTTCCACCCTTCAGTGGCAGGTAGGCTGATAGCCTTTACTTGCCCCCTCTGCCCTGGGGGGGGGCAGCAGGGGAAGCTTTCTTGCAGAGGACCTCTCTGTCTTACAAGACATAACGGAGAAGGGCAGAAAACAGGAAGTCTACTACATTTTATAGACTGTCCACCAGGGGTCTGCTGGGAAAACTAACTTGCCCCCTCTGCCCTGGGGGGGGGCAGCAGGGGAAGCTTTCTTGCAGAGGACCTCTCTGTCTTACAAGACATAACGGAGAAGGGCAGAAAACAGGAAGTCTACTACATTTTATAGACTGTCCACCAGGGGTCTGCTGGGAAAACTATATCTAGCTTCAAAATAAAATACTCTTTTGGCACAAAAGCACCAAAATTAATAATTTGATAATTTTCAAACTGCAACAATCATGCAGTGTGCTGACTATCCTAAGCTCCTGCTGTAGGCAGGAGGTTTCAGAGGAGTGCACGTGTAGATCATGCCTTTTCCCCTATTTCATGAGTTCTGAACTGTAGTATTTAAGCTGTGTTTCAGACATGTCATATCATGTTCCCATCCTTCGTGCCCTTCTATGATAAATAGCATTTTTGTATTTTAATTCTCTTATATTTCCCCACTGTGTCTAGTCACTGTTTCTCCTGCACAGAAAATGATTTCCTACTCTGCATACATACGAGTGCAGCAGTCTTCATACAGAGTCTCAGGTCTATCAAGTTGCTTACAAACACTAATAAGTAGCACTATTGCCAAAAGCCTGTAGAAGTGTTGAGCACTACCACAACCAAATGGTTACCCTACATATTTGAGGAGGAAATTGCTGTTCTGTGCTTTTAAATCTTTTTTCTCTTCAGAGAAACTCTAAAGCTAAAGTATTTGCAAAGAAGAAAATGTATTCATGGCTAGGAAATCCCTTTGACTCAGTATTGCAGCAACCAGAAAATTCCAAACAATGGTAAGGTGTATTTAATTATCACCCTGGCTCTGTTTAATCATTAATCGACTCTGATTTCCATATGGTCGGCTTGATTATAAACATTCACCCAAGAAAAAAATGATTTTATTTAAGGAAGGTTTCTGAAATATGAGCAGGGCACAGGTTAGCTGTTAGAGGTTTTCCAGGCATGAGACAAACAACCTGCAATATTTGTAGACATTTTATTTTACAAAGAAACTGCCTCAAAGTGTTCGTGTTGAGGAACTGAGTGACAAAAGTAACACAATATTGTGCATAAAGCCAAAAGAATTAAATGGACTTGGGTAAACAGCTCTTAGAGGAACCAATTGCTCACCCAATTTCCAAAATCTTCTCACAGGCCATGGGGTCCCAGCAATAGATAGAAATCACTTTCTGGGGGAAAGTTAAGGGTCTTTGCAACCTGTGTCACTTTTGGACACTGGCTTACAGAGAAAGAAAAAGGACGTTGTGGCACAAGGGAGTGAGAAAGGATTAATACTTCGTGTCAGTTGTTTGACCTCAAAATTTTCCATATAGTTAAAACAGGAGCATGGTTCCCAGGGATTTTGGGAAATGAATCATTGTCAAAACAAATACTATGCCCATGCACTCTCCCTCATTGTAAGCAGCCTCTAATCACTTCATAATAGGCTGCACCAATGGGAAATGGTGATTAATAGAGTTTACCACTAAGAAACTATTGTTGCTTTTTTACCAAGTAGTCATTAGAACTGGGTTGCCCTATGGATATAGGAATATCTTCCTTTGAAATCGCATCTCAGGGAGCATACAGTCCTCAGTTATTGCTTTATGACGGGATTATGATTAATTAAAGGAGTAAGAGAAGGTCTTCTGCTCTCTGTGGATCTTCCCTCTGTAGCTTCACCAACTCCTTAGAAATTAGTAACAATTACAGTCTCATTTGCAGGAACAGAGGCACAGGGCAGATGCAGCTGTCTTGATTGGTCAGTGCTCACTGAAGTCCACCTTTTGGTGTCTGTTGAAAACATTGATGGAAAGCATTTCTTAAATTGACATTGCAGTCTGGGTAGCTGGGACTAAAAGCCACTTCTTTGGTAAAATGTTTGAGGTAAAGAATATAATAGCTCCAAAGGGTTTTTTCTTTTAATTTTTTCAGATGGAATTTAGTGTCAGATAAGTGAGCAATTTAGAGGCTGTGACAGTAAAATACTGTCTTAGTGCCTTGAACAGGTAGAAGAAAAAATTCCTCAAAGGCCCCTTATGGTGCAACTCCTGTTTCTATGTGTTATATCAGTACTGATTAAACACTCCCAAGCTGGGCCATTTGCTCTGGTTTGTTTTATCAAAACAGTAGGTTTCAGGCTACACTTCTGGAGAGAACCAAGCAAATATGTTGCTGGAAACCATCACACATTCAAACTGAGACTCAAGTCTTGATTTTTGCCCAGGAAAAAGTGAAGCCAACAGAAATTATTGATGTTCTGGAATGCAAGCTGTAGTTACCTGCTCAGTGAAACTCCTGCAATAGTATCTTGTGAGTGTGCTGAAATGTCTTTAAAGCTTTCAGTGACCATTAAGACTCATAGGGTCATACTTCCTACTTAAGACTAACCACAAATTTTCATTGGGAAATCCCTTCTAGTCACATAAAATTCTGTCTGAAAATTAATAAATTTCATTACAGCATCTCACCCTTGCAGCAACACATGTTTTTGAAAATGGCCCACATGATATCATAGTTACCTCCTTCTTCTCTTTATTTATTTTCTTTTCTTTATCTTTTTTTCTTTTTTTATTTGTGTTGTCACTGTGGACCAGAGGTGGTTAGTTTCCCCACACCTTCCGTGTACTTTTCTTCAATGATGCAGTCAACCTGAGCCACAATAGGGAACCAGTGGTGTGCAACTTGATGAAAACACACAAGATCAAAGCTGAGATGGTTCTGAGCCAGAGAGGGGGAATGTGGGTCTGAACTTTCCCAGACTGTGAAGCAGCTGGTTCAGCCCATTGTGAAAGTCCTGGGTAGATTCCAGGTACACTTTTTCCTAAAATGTGGAGGTATTTAGATCATTATCTCTCATTTGAGCTTATTACAATGAATCAGCTTTTCTGTTCACTGGTTTATTATATTTTATTTTTCTAGAAAAAACATTCATGACAATATGGTATTTATTTGAGTGGGAACAGGAACATTGTGCTTAAAGATTGATGATGCATAACACAAGGTGAAAAGGGGTTCATAACCTTACATGGGATCTTACTCCTTTCTTGCAGTTCCAAACAACACAGCAGTGTCTGCCCAGCAGATAGCATTTCTTCCAGCAGCTGTTGAGAGAGAGTGAATTCCTAAGGGACAGAAAGTGCAGTGCCGGCTAAATGCGCCACTATGAATAGTAACCCCTGCCCATTTATTAATGCATTATGTAATTAATATTAAGAATAACAACTTTTCTTAATACTCTCCAGTTTAAGTTCTTATTTTCATAGGTTTATTGCTTTGTCAAATTTTAAGTGTTTGGACTAAAACTTTCCATGTTCATGCTGTTCCTCAGGCTGGGGTGGAGGTTGGGGGCAGTTCTGCCTCTCTTTTTTTTTTATTTTGGTGATTTTTTTTTTTTAATTAATATTTTAATACTCTGGACATTTCTGAAAAAGAGATGGAGGGAAATAAATCACTCTTCTGAACCAGACATTTTTTCCCAAACTCTTTGTCTTGAAATGGTTTGAAATCTTAAGGCTTTCAGGAGGAAACTTGAGAAGGAATGAACTAAGGAAGAAAGAGGTGCTGTTATGTTGTTATTAAACCCCTGGACATAATAATGTTCATGTGATCCTTAGAGTTTGTAAGACCTGAATTTGGCCCATCTACAGAAGACTCTGCACATCATGTCTGAAAAGTGCCAGTCTGTATTATGAAGTATTTATATGGCAGGCATATGAGTTCAAATCTTAAACAGAAGGGCATAACCGCAAAAACAAGCAAGCAGTATAGGTGGTCACAGCACTGTATGTTCTTTGAGCTATAGAAAAGTGCAGTGAGCTGCCAGGCTTACAGATGGTCATGGTTATTAGTCTCAACTCAGTTTTTCAGTTTTCCATTTAAGTCAGCTCTGTATCACTGGCTGAGGAGACCTATAGGAACCATTTATACTTTTTAAAATTGAGTTTGAGGAAATGTTTTATAAGAGATATATACAGGGCTAAAATCCCTTTTGAACTTAATCTGGCCAAATCTGTTAAGGATAGTAAAAAGCACTTTTATAAATACATTAATAATGAGTGGCTGGGGAGCGGCCTGGCAGAGAGAGACCTGGGAGTACTGGTTAACAGCCAGCTGAATATGAGCCAGCAGTGTGCCCAGGTGGCACAAAAGGCCAATGGCATCCTGGCTTTTACCAGGAATAGTGTGGTCAGCTGGACTAGGGATGTAGTTCTCCCCCTGTACTTGGCACTGGTGAGGCCTCACCTCAAGTACTGTGTGCAGTTCTGAGCCCTGCACTTCAAGAAAGAAATTGAGGTGCTGGAGCAGGTCTGGAGGAGAGCAACAAGGCTGGCAAAGGGACTAGAGGCAAAGTCTTATGAAGAGAGGGTAAGGAAGGTAGTATTGTTTAGCCTAGAGAAGAGGAGACTTGGGGGGTGGGGGGGTGAGGGTGGACCTTGAGAGTGATAACTACCTTAAGAGAAGTTGTAGGCCTGAAGCTGCACTGGGGGAGGTTTAGGTTAGATGTTAGGAAGCACTTCCTCATGGAAAGGGTGGTTAGACATTTGAATGGACTGCCCAGGGTGGTGGTGGAGTCCCCATCCCTGGAGGTGTTTAAGAAAAGACTGGTTGTGGCCCTTAGTGCCATGGTCTAGCTGATATTGTGATATTGTTAGGTCATAGGCTGGGCTTGATGATCTTAGAGGTCTTTTCCAGCTACAATAATTTTGTGATTCTGTGATCTGTGATTTATGACAATCTGTCTTTTGGAAAGATTGCACACTAAAACTAAGTGATTGATTGTGTTGAGTGTACTGGCTTAGGCCACATTTCCTCACAGAATCAGGAAGAGATGCCAGGGTTTCGAATGTCCATGTGTTTTTGCTTGCTAGTAGAAACACAAATATATCGTGTCTCCCTTTAACCATTTGTTTTTGTGCAGTAACAATATACTACTTCTGCCAGTTGCTCCTTCAGTTAACACAGCAGACAGCAGTGTGTATTCAAAGGTAGTGGGCTCTGACTGATGCATGAGGTTCATGCCCCACCTCTTTTCTCTCATTAGCTTTTACCTAGAATAATTACACAAGTCTAGTGCAAAGTTCACTCCAGCTTGTTGAGTCTGCCTGCCAGTATGGATCAGGAGTCTCTGAATATGCTCTCAACATCCACCCTGGATTAGTTCCTCATAAGGTTATCCATGGGCTTCTCTCTCTCAAGTGTGTCTAACACTGGTTACACATAGCCATTCTCTAAAAACTATTAGAAAGCCCCTCCCAATACAAGCTTGCTTCTTCCAAAGTGTTTTCTCATATGAAGACGTGAAAGACAAGAGGGAAAGAGACAATCTAGACTACTTCAAGTGCAATTTTGCTTTTTTTAGAAATGTCTACTCCCTTGAATGTTCTAAATTCTTTAAATCTTACTCTTCTAAAGCAATTGTTCCAAGGAGCTGAAGTCAATAGCACTATGCAGAGTTTGAAGACTGGGGCTAGAAAGGATGACACTTGATTCTTCCCATGCTTTTCTTTCACGCTCCCCAGATGTTGGAGCTGGAAACTTCATAAGAGATCTTGTCCTTCTGCAGCCAAATGACTGGGCAGCTCTGGAGATACAGCTGGAGATACAGCTGAAAATTCAAGGTGTTTGCTTTCACAATGAACTTAAGGACCCCTCTTTGTTTATGTCTGAATCAAGGTCTCTTACCAACCAGGGTGTTTCAGTCCCTACCAGCAAGTTCTACTCTCCAAATTCTGTTGTGAGGAAAACAGGTGCAACTTTTTTTTTCTTTTTTTCTTTTTTTTTTTTTTTTTAGCAAATTGATTACTGCAATTATTCACTTTACTACATGAAACCGAAGGAAAAAATGAACTAATTCCTGGCCACCTGCCAGTTGCTGTTCAATCATTAGAAATTACAAATTGATGCTAGTCCTTTTGCACGGTTCCATGGAAAGATTTATGTCTTCATGTAGCTAGTGTTGATGGAATAAATTAAACTAGGCATGAAAAAGTAATAAAGATTTACTAAGCATTTGAAAGCCTGGCTTCAATGCTTCATGGAAGACTGTGGCAAATATTCTGTAGACATGCAAATATATCACATATCCCTAACAAAGAAAGCCAGGGTAACTTGCCATTCAAGCTGTGACATTTCACCCCAATGCCCTCTCATTCCCAGAAAAGTCCTCTAAGCTGCTGGGAAAAAACCACTGTGTTCTCCTAGTGCAGAAAGAAAGCGCACTGGACAGCACAGTGATCATCAGATTTATCGAATGGACTTGAAATAAGATCCAGCCTCAGCCCAGTCTTTCTTTCAATCTGAACTACGTTGTCCCTGCTAGAGAGAGTGCCTCCTTGGAATGGAACTGAAAAGGAGAAATTGGTTTTGAATAGCTACATATTTTGTTCTCTTTGGAGAAATATGTTCGGTAGAAATCTAAACTGGAAGTTTTAAGGTACTTAGGGCCATGACTGTTGGAGCATAATAAGCTGTAGAGGTACAGACCCTACAAGAAAAGCATTGTAGAAGCATGGAGGAGCCTGCTATGCCTTTTGGTGCAGGCTCTCTGGGAAGTAGTCACCTGGACCACACAGTGCTTGTGCCATGCAAGACCTTTCAGTAAATATATTTGCACTCTGATATTATTTCACTTTGCATTTTGAACAAGAGACTGCCCAAGGAAAGAGACTAGACTTAAACAGATCATCTTTCCTCCAAATTTGCCGCCAACAGGAATGAAGTTGGTTTTCATTTCTGTCCTTTTGGCAAGCCAGCTCTGTGACTTAGCCTAGATTATGTGTTCAGAGCTATATACATGATTTTAGTTATTCTGCTTACTCTGCTTGCACTGTGTTGGTCATCCTTGCTCAGGCTTTCCCTAAAAGAAAAAAAAAAAAGGCATCAATTTTACAAAACTGTCAACATTCAAAAAAAGCTACAAAACAGATCAGAGAAAGAGTTAATACTTATGTTTTTCCCAAAATACACACCAGCTAAAGGTAGGAGTAGATTTTTTTCTATATTCTACATTAAAGTTCCATTCAGAAGCCTTGGTCCTGCATGAAGCTGGAACCTGAAACATGCTGCCTCATGCAAGAATTTTGCTATTTGAGACTCCTTGTTACATTTCTTAGTCAATGGTTAATAGCAGTTTGTTTCCTGGATAACTTGTATTTCACTTTTTATTTTCCAATGTGCATATTGTGTGAATCCAGCTGTGAAGTCATTCAAATAAGTAGTCCTTTTCCCTTGTCTGTTCATGAGCAATTTGGTGCTAGGATTTATCTACTCTAATTAAGCAGCTTTACCACACAGTTCATCTGAAATGCACTCTTCATAAGTGTTCCTTCTAAATTCACTTGTTTCCAGCCTGAAATGGGATTAATCTTTTCACCATATAACAGAATGCCAAAATGTATGGGTTTGGATAAGCACAGGACTGAATACAGAGTCAGTTGCTGGAATGTTTAATGAAGGGTAAACAGAAAGGAAGTGAGTCAAAGTGAAATTGCTGATTAATCCAAAAGTTCACTCATAAAAATCCATGATTCATCCAGGAGAGAGAGAGAGAGAGAGGCCCCAGATATATCCAACTTGATCACCATAAAGTGAAAATTAGGAGGACTTTTGGAAAATAATCTCACAATCACCTTTCTCTACATGTATGTAGAGTCATCTGACTCCCACCATCTGCAGGCTTTGTAGGAAATGTTGGAAAGTCTCCTTCTTTACACTACTTAACTTTACAAACTTCCTGGTCATATAGTGATTCCTTAGGCACACCAAAAGAATGTATCTGTGGGGTGCTTAAAGACCAGGGCCTGATAATGCCTACATCATCCATTTGCTGTCCTTGCTGAACAATAGAGATAGGGACAAGGCAATATCAGATAGACTTTAGTCCCACTGGTTAACAAAATTTTCACACTGTTGAAGAAAAGAACATTAGAGATGGTGTCAGATACTGCAGCACAGATGCCCTAGAAACAGTTGGCTTCCAGTATTGAGAGGAACATGTAATTTTAAAAACCTATCCATGAATAATAATAGCAAAATTTGCTACATTCTTGCAGAAAGACAGACATAGATACTACCTAGACTCTATTTTCATGTCAAATTAAACTGCTAAGGTGCCCACCGTAATATTGAAAAGTATCTGGATTACCTCATAATTTCTTAGAATGAGTTTTAGATTATCTGAGGAGGAAAAGGGTACCTGGCATTCCAAGCCCCTAGACTGTGAATTTAGAAGATTTTGTCCAAATGGGCGTTTCTTGGCCTTCTACTGTCAGCCATCTTACTATTCAACACATGCTAAACAGTGACATCAAAGCAATAGGTACATGGGGAGGAATAACCAAAGGATAGAACATGACGTAAACAAGAAGAGAATTATCCTGTTTTCTAGACTTTAGAATCTGCACTTGGAACAACATGTCTTGTCTAAGGTCTGTAATTACTTGCAAAAGACCATGTTCAAATGCATCCTGTGGTCACAATATCCCCAAACCCTCTCCCCTCCCTCCTCTCCAAATCTGGAGAGGTCGCTCTGTATTTTCAATGGTAAGGGGGCTGCACATATTACAGTTCAGTCAGTCAGTTACCAGAGAATAAATTTAAGTCATGAGTAGCATATCTAGTCTATGTGATCCTGCTCTAGCAGTGAGGCTAGACCAGATGATCTTCAGAAGTCCCTTCCAATTCCTGCAGTTTTGTGATACTCAGCCAAGGGCAGGTTTTGATATCTGTCTCAAGGATAAGCCTCACAACACTAGTAAGTGTCACTTTTCCTACAGTGTTCTTAGTTTTGACATTATTCCATTTTCCCTTGAGCCATCCTTGAGCTGACATTAACCGGATGCACTCCATTAACCTCAATGAAGTCAAGGCTTTCAAAGCTTTTTGACAGTATTTTACTTTACTCTGGGGTGTAAATCAGCTTTAATGCCAGGACTGCAGGCACTGTAATCTAAGCCTGGAAAAGTTAAAAGGGTGTTGCAATGCATGTAAAATCTATACCAAATAGAAGGATGCTTTTCTTTCCCTGAAGGAAAGAGAATGTTTTCTTGGTTAAGCATTCTGCTCTTCCCTTGGAAAGGCAGTGGTTTTTCCTTTTTTTAAAAGAGGAAAAAACAAGTACAAATTACCTCTGCTAGGAAATGCCAGCCAATAATTGGTAGATGTAATTCTGCAAAGTGTTAGCGGTGAAATCTTTCTGCAAGAAGCAAAGAGCCAGTTTTGAGGCCAATTCCTTCTGGGTAACCCAACCAAATCCCACAGCACCGTCCTGCAAAACATCCAGCCCATCTCTTGCCTTCTCCCTCAGAAGCTGGCTTTCATAGGAAAGTGTTTCACTTCTCATACCCAACTAGGAAATACAGGTCCTGCCACTAAATAGCCAAAGTAGTTTTGAGACATTCAGTTAAAGCTCAAAGCTACTTAACTCACTGCTACCGAATTTCAGGCAATATGTCTCTTCTTGTTTCATTTCTCTTGAGTGGCCTGAGGTCAGATGGTGCAACTGGGCAGAAAACAGAAAGAGCAAGACCAGATCCTTGCAGAAGAAAGTCATTGTATGTGACAGGAAGGGAATTTCAACAGGACTTTAATTTTTATAGCTGGCACCAAAGGGTATTTGGATTCTTTTCTTCTCTGTAAGGCTCCATTTATCCGCTGAGGGGAAAAAAAGAACAAGTGATTTGGAGCATCAGCATTAGAAGGTGGAAAGAAATTACGTCCAGCTCTTTTTTAGAGTGGTCTGTTCTGAAGAAATGCTGCAAAGGACTGGCTTTGAGTGCCAGGGAGGAAACTAAATTAGCATTGGAAAGGAAGATATGCGGGTTTCCACAAGTACAACCGATTAGTTTAGTGTTAACATTATGAGAGTCATGCCACAGGTTTTCTCTGCAACAGGAAACCAACAGTGGGGATAGGTGAGACACCCAGGAAAACAGCATTGAAAATACAAACTGGAGTCCAGATGGCTCTCACAAAAGAGAGACTGAAAAATTCTTCCTGGCAAAAAACAATCCTTGCCTTTGCTGCTCCTTTACAAACAGGGCTACAGTTGAAAATTAATGCAATTAGCTGGATGACCTCTTTTCAGAGAGTTTTTTGTGGCTGGACCAACGTCCCATTCATGGGAAGAATCCATCAAGAATTTCACAGCTTACTGAAAAGTGGTTCGATACAATCTGGCTGAATGGAATGCAATGTTTCACATTAGTCCTATACTCAATACGAGCCAATTGCATTTCCATCCAGATTTCCATCCAGCAACACCAGGGACTCCTCAGCATAATGAGGTAGGGAATTTTGATTGGGTTCCTAAGAGGTGGGTTGACCACATAACACAAAGTATCATTCAAAAATGCTGAATTTCTTAAAATCTGGGTCATGAGTGTTAATGTCATACTATGACAGAATAACTTTCCACCATCTGTAGTTACACACAGAGAGCATGACCCACAGTTTAGCTGGGTGTTTCCAGTGATGACAACACCCATAGGGTTAGGATGTCAGTCATCCCAGAGATATTTATAGCCCTAATTAATTTCCCTCTGTTAAGAACTATTCTTTCTCTCTCATAGCCTGGTTTATAATGACCAGTGTCTGAAACCCTATCTTTGATGCCCAGAAAAACAGCCTAGATACTTGCCCTCGTTTCATGTCATGGTCCCATCCACTTGTGTCATTTCCCCCAGCCAGGAAGGCACACAAATGAGACATAAGGGAGCCTACTGTAACAAGACCCCATGAATCTACTGTCCCTGAAGAGCTTTACAGGCATTTTCCCTCCTCCAGGGACCCAAATGCAGCATCTCCAAATGCACTTACCCTTTGCCAGCCTAGGTCCTGGGAACTTGAGTTTATTCCCAAACTTAGATGTTCAAGTTGACAGCATAAAGCAGTGCCTGCCAAGCCAATAGGCCAGTGAGTGAATGGTTTTATTAAAAATAATAAATAATTTTTAAGCAAAGCTAAGCGAACTATGTCTTTACCTTTGGAATAGAAAGGATACCAATTCTGTGTGCTGCATTTCACTCTTCACCTGTTGGCCCTTCCAAAACTGACATACATCTCTCTGCTTTAATTCCATTGATACGTTTTTAATGATACTGTCCTATTGGGTATGGAAGAGAAAGATTTTTGCTTTTACACAGACTCTAGGAAATTGTTGTTAAGCTCAATTGCAGTAATACACACAGCTTTCTAAGACCTATTCTTCAGGTTCTTCAAATAAACATCCATGTCTGTGTTTGAACACCTACAAAAGTTGGCATGATACATAAAGATGCAATGTCTACTGATATATATGTCAGTTGTGTTTGATATGAATCTAGAAATCAAGCTGCAAGAATTTTGTTTTGAATCTAGGCCAAAATGTAAAGATCTAATATCTAAAGGCAAAGAAAGCCGTTTCCATTCCAGTCTCTTTTTTTGTAATCCTTTTTATTATGCAATAAGAATATTCCCAGAAAAGAAGAATGAAAAAAGTTTGACTAAAGAGGGATTTGCAGTGGTACCAAACTTCTCCAGAAGAACAGGAAAAAGAGTGAACTTTACATGAATAAAGGCTTTTTGGTTAATTTTACACTCAAACTTTTAACAAAAAGATCAGCATTGTTTCTATTTAAAAAAATCTTTACCAATTAATTATTAATTATAATATCTGAAAATTAAGGATAGTTTCTGGTCATTCAAAATACTTTACAGAAAAAGCATCAGAAATACATGTTTTTAAATTTGGAAAACAAGCAGGTACCTGCTGAGAAAAAATGTCTCTATGTCCTCACTGAACCCAAAAGGCTTGATTTTTTTCCTTATTGTGAGTTTCAAGCCCAGGCTTTCCTGGACCAGAGTTGGTTAATATGTGAGAAAGAGGGGCTCCTTCCTGGTAATGTTGAGGAGAAGAGGAAAAGCTTTAAAAAATGTTTATGCAATCTTGCTTTGCTGACTGTTTCTTACATGTAATAGAGATTTTATAGGGCTTTTAAATTAAGTCATTCAGACAGCTTCCCTGCATCCCTTTCCACTTAACAAATTTTTCATAAAAGTCTGGGAACAACTGTGGAAAATGTAGGAGTGAGCGTTGAATGATGTATAATGGACCACAAGAAGGAAACCTCTTCACCATCTAGTACTGAACTCAGAATTTACCTAATCTTATCCTGTTCAGAATTTCCAGATGATGTGTGAATACAGCCAAGTTTCACCTGCAAGATTATGTGAGGTGCAAGTCACAGTGATCTATGCATTCTGTACCCACACAAAAAATAAACAGGTCTTGTACACCCAGGAGGCTGGGAATAGGTGCCACAGACAGGGAAACAGATCCTTCTGAATTAAACTGCTTTTCTGAGGTCCATTGATAAAACTGTGTTGGAGCTGAAGACTGATGTAGGGTTTCTGGAATCCTAAGGCTGAATTTAAAGGATAGAATCACTGGTCCTGAGAATATGTGCTTGAACTGATGTTGCTGAGAACAAATCAGTGTTCTGTAGTTTAACTTCTAATCAAAGGTAACTGAATGTACTGTGTGGGCATGCATGTAACCCTATGAAATTAAAGCATATGCACACATATGATGGATTTCTAATGACTAGCTTCTCCACTTATTTCAAACAGCCTGGGACCATTCATTGTAAAGAAATTAGGCATAGTTTGAATCCAAGTTGGGTTTTCTTCAGCAGAAGCAGAGCAGAAGGCTCTGTAAGGTTTTCTAGTTACAGAGCTGGGATTATATCCAGAAGTTACATAAACAGTGCTGAACCAAATACAAGGGATTTATTAAAAGACAGAGAAGTACCTGGCAAGGAATAATAACTGCAAGGTAAAAGTCAGTTGATGATTTCTTATTCATGTGTGTCATTAATGTTATTGCAGAACAGAAAATCCCTTCCCTCTACTGTTTGCTGCTATTTGGGGAGAGTGAGGGGCAGAAGTGTTATCTTTATGCCAAAAATGGGCCTTTTGAAGTCACTGTGGAAGAGACCAATTTGTCCCTTGTTCCTACCATTCTTTTTCACCACCCATAATTACATTAATTATGAATCTATTATTATTATGAATCTATGAATCCATTCATCCATATTAGACATTGTCTCTCTACCTAAGGCTCTATTTAGCCATCATGTTCTCTGCTGGATCCACAGTTCAACTGGAAAAAAAAGATGATCCTAGTGATTCTGTAAAAGCCATTGTAAGAAATGTTGTGAGGAGATGGCAAATTGACCAATGTTGATAAGCTAGAGAAGCTGCAAGTATCTTGCCAGAGGACCTAGAGAACAAAAAAGCTTTCTGCTGTGTCAAGTAAGACATTCTGAATATCTTCAGATACATCTTCAGATATATTTTCCAGCCTGCCTTCGGAGCAGCCGGAAGGAGGAGTCTCGATGGGGCTTGGCTTCCAGTAATTAAGGCTGGGAGCTTCTAGGGAGCATGGCGACCAGGAGTAGGCAAACAGGATTGTAACTGACTATAGAGAGGCAGTTTGGCTGCAGTTCACGCAGGCAGGGCAAGCAGGCAAGGTTGCAGACTCCGTGTTGTTTTGTTAGGTGGAGTTTACTTCTTGCTTTTTGCTTCCAATCTATAATCTACTATCCCTTCCCTTGTTAGTAATGGTCAGGGTTAAACGATCAAGGGCTAAACTAGCTGCTATGAGGGATTTGTTTGCCCAGACGATCCCTTGACAAATGATGTGGCTGTTCAGACCTCTGGTTGTATGGAATGTCTGAGTCTTGTGCCACTGCGTGAGGGTAGTGCTGAGAACACCTGCATACGCTTGAGCAGGTGAATGACCTGCTCTGCATGGTGGCTGAGCTATGGGAAGAGGTGGACAGGCTGAGGAGTATCCAAAAGTATGAAAAGGAGATAGATAGGAGGGGTGGTACTCTCTCATCTGTTAGAGATGCCCAGGAGTCAGAGGAGCCTGGTATTCCCTATCACCAGGAAGAAGGTACTCTTGACCTGGAAGAGGCTGAGGCTTTGTCCCACAAGGAAGAAGGTAGGGTTCCACTGATGACAAGGAATGGGAACACGTTTCCACTCGTGGGAGAAACAGAACCCATTCCTGCCCCACTCCACCCTTCTAGATGCCACCCTTCCATCTGCCCTTAGAGAAAAATTTCGGGGCTCTGGATTTTGGGGATCAGGATGAGGAGGTTGATGAAATTCTTTTAACTAGA
>VZRI01003060.1:0-25924 GCA_013397515.1 Upupa epops
GATGCTGTTGGCTTTCCTGGCCATCTGAGTACACTGTTGGCTCCTGTTCAGCTGACTGTCAACCAACACCCCCAGGTCCTTTTTCACCAGGCAGTTCTTCAGCCTCTTCCCCAAGGCACTGCTGGGAATTGTTGTGACCAAAGTGCATGACTTGGCACTGGGCTTTGTTAAACCTCATAAACTCATGAAGTTTATAAACTTTAGCTTACTCTAAGTCTTGATGCATGAAGCAATGCATCTACCACTTCTCAGCTGTAATATCACTAGGTATTTGGAATTATCCTCTATACATCACATTCAACGAGACCCATTGCAGCTGTTTTTAGAAATGCCACACCACTAAGGCCTTTTTCACAGAGTAAGTGATTTAAAACTCTGCAAGGAACAATAAAGCTGGTATATGAAGCCCTGAAGGGGCTTGCAACTTCGCCCTCTATAATCTTGATACTGAAATACATTATTTTTATGATTTTTTTACTTGTAAAGACTGACAAAGGAGCACTGAAATACTTACATGCATGTGTAATACAAAGCCAGCAGAGTGTGCTGTTATCAAACACAGCATGGCTTAGGATAGATAATATGGCTCCAGTTCAAATGTGAACTGTGTTTTATTTCATCAAGGCAAGTCTACTCCTTTTCCAACAGGCAGTGTTGTGACCCGTTAACAGAAAAGGCAGTGACAATGTCTGTTAACTTATCTTTATTGATTTTTTAACTACTGCATTCTGAGATCATCCAGTTTACCTTCTGATCTTAAGGATGAAATCCAGCCAGCTGCTGAAACCAAAATCAGGGGGTAGCAATATGAGAGAGGCACACTGCTGGAGGGCATAGCAGGTAAATAAGTAGAACAATAAAACACTTGCAGCAACTCCGATAAGCACTATTTTTTCCTTCTGTCGCTTTTTTAATTACCGATGCCACTCACCTTCAAGTCTCGATGAATTAACCGTTTGGAATGAATATATTTCACTGCTTGCAGTATTTGTAAAAATTTGCTTTGTGCCATCTCATGATACTTTTTTTCTTGTCGTTTCTTTTCAATCCAGTTTTCCAATGTCCCTTGGTCACATAATTCCATTTGGATGAAAAGACATTTAATTTTGGTGTTTGACTTCTGCCTGCAAGAAGGAAATTTCATATTGGTATGATACAACTCCTCTTGAGCTACAGATGATTCTCAGCTTCCTCGTCTTTAAAATAATCTTTGTGTTAATGTTTTGTTCAGTTCACTGAAACACAGTCTGCAAGTACCTTGATTTTAAAAACAGACCTAGACCAGTTTGTGCTAGATGCTATAAAATGCTAAGCAATACCGAGACTCCCATGTAATACTGCTTGCATTTATACACAAACTCTGCCCCCAGCCCCTGCCTTGTTTATTTACATACCCTACAGGTAATATGCCAAGTAGCATTTTGGATCTAGGTAAGCACAGCAACTTATCCCAAGTGCATGAATTTACAGCTAGTGAAAACAACTTACCAGAGACATTTTGAAAAATTAATAATCTCAGTTCAGAGCATAACAAGAAGACTTCTCCCAAGAAGTCATAGTGTTGAATGGCAACCTCTGAAGAAAGACCATTTAATTGAGCATTTCTGTTTTCAGCATCCAAAACCCTTTCAGATGTCACGGTTAACTGCTAACTTAGAGAAATAATTACACCTAGGAGAGCTGACTGGCTGACCAGAAGAGCAAATCTCCAATCAGGAGTGGGGCAGGAAAACTGCCACAAAGTGTTTTACTTTCTGTTTTCTATTCTTACCCCAGAGTTTGACTTGTGTGTTCAAGTTGTGCAGGTCCTGGTGGACAGCAGGATGACCATGAGCCAGCAATGTGATCAGCAAGAAGGCCAATGGCATTCTCATGTGGATTAGAAGTGGGGTGGTTAGGAGATCAAGAGGTTCTCCTCCCCCTCTACTCTGCCCTGGTGAGACCACATCTGGAATGTTGTATCCAGTTCTGGGCCCTGCAGTTCCAGAAGGACACAGAACTGCTTGAGAGAGTCCAGCACAGCGCAACAAAGATGATGAAGGGAGTGGAGCATCTCCCTGATGTAGAAAGGCTGAGGGAGCTGAGTCTCTTTAGCTAGGAAAAAAGAAGACTGAGGGGTGACCTCATTAATGTTGATAAATATGGAAAGAGCGAGTGTCAAGAGGAAGGAGCCAGACTCTGCTCAGTGGCATCCAATGATAGGACCAGGTGCAACAGGTGTCAGCTGTAACAGAGGGGGTTCCCCATAAAAATGAGAAGAAAACTTCTTCACAGTGAGGGTGGCAGAGCAGTGGAACAGGCTGACCCAGGGGGGTTGTGGAGTCTCCTTCTCTGAAGACATATAAAACCTGCCTGGACAAGTTCCTGTGCAACTTGATCTAGGGGATCCTACTCTGGCAGGGGGATTGGACTGGATGGTCTCTTGAGATCCCTTCCAATCCCTAACATTCTGTGATTCTGTGGTTCTGTAGATTCAGCAAGGTCTTCACATTAAGAAAGATGGGGAAGATAAAATTATATAATGTGACTTACTCAAGAAAGAAAATAAGATATAAATAGATAATAATAGATGGTCTGCTGCTGCAGAGTACTGTGGACCCTTTCCTAACACTAAATATGTAAGTATGTATCACAGAATCACAGAACTGGAATCACAGGGCTGGAAATGCCCTCTAAGCTCATCACCACATTGGCCAGACCAGGACACAAAGGGCCACATACTTAAATGTCCTTAAATGCCTCCAGGCATGAGGAATCTACTACCGCCCTGAGCAGTTCACTCTAGCGTCTGAATATCCAGTGTCTTTTACATACTATATTTTTATATTTTATATTTGCACAACAATTTTAAACCAATCAGTAGCCTTTTTGTTTACAATACAAAATTCACGATTCACTATGGCAAGCAAGTTTGAGTGCAAACAACTATCTTGTAGTTACCTTGAGTCTGGGTAAGTTACATAGTCATTCCCTTCCCAGCTGCCGTAGTAACGTACTATGTTTTCATGCTCAAGTCTTGCAAGTTGTTCTACTTCACGTTCCACTTTCCTGTTTGGGATGGGAGGAGGAGGAAAGAAGTTTAATGTAGTTTAAAATTTTGCTAGGAAAATGTAATAGGAAGTTTAATAAAAGAATAAGTAGCAGTACACAGACAGTTTGACTTTCATTAGGGAAAGAACAATGTTCTTCCTATAAGTTTGAAATTGTAGCTATAAATTTTGTGGACTTTCTTTCATCTGATCAGTTATTCAAAATGCAAAACAGATTTAAACACATTAGAGAGAGAAGCATACAATTATTTTTTTAAAAACAGTAAATCGTAATTCTCTGAGTTTTATCAAGAACAAGTAACACAGTGTAAGAATAATAACTGCATTATATAGAAAACCCTTTCCAATCACAACCCACAAAGGGCGCTATTTATATTGTTCTCTCTTTTTCCGAATTACTGGTTGCAATTTTTTCATGTAAACTGCCAAAAGGAGCAGTGATGCTTCCAATGGGGTTTTTTAATCAGCAAGTTGTCTTCAAACACATTTTGCAATGTGGATTCTCAGAGTACTGGTATGTTCAGGAAAGGTTGAACTTAACAAATCAACCTGAAATTATTCCATGACATGCCATTTTCTGCTTCAAACAGCAATAAGGAAAAATTTACCAGAAAGAATTTATAATTGATAACAAAAATTGCTTCAATGCATCTAGGATTATAGAAGAGCCAAAGTACTCAATTCCTAACGTTAAAAACAAGTAAATATACAGTACATACTGTGTGAACTCCACTCGTTTGACTGCGTAGGTTCTCTTATCAAGCTTTGCAGTTGCTTTGAAAACATTCCCAAAGCCACCTTCACCAATAGGCTCTACATTTTTAAAACTCTCAAGAAATCTTGGGGAAAAAAAGAACAGATACAGAGCTACTTATATTTGCAAGATATAAAAATTATGCTGAAAGATCTAATACGTCTGCTGAAATATCATTCTACAGAGAACAATCACTACCAGTACAGGTGTAAAACTTAGTCTTGAAGATTAAAATGAAAATACAAGGGAAACTGACCCTTGGAAGCATGCAATTACCCTCTACATCTTCACACAGAGTACTTTTGTTGGTTAGCATTAAATATCACTGCATGCCAGTTGCTAATTTCAAATTTCCAGCAAATTCACAAATAATCATTTTTTTTTTACGGAAGACATTTCATTAGGTTCTACTATAAATAACCAAACAAATCTAGATGGCTACATACTGTAATTACTCTAAAAAAGTAGATCTCAGTTTTTAATAACAAAAAAAAAGATCAGAAGTCCTTCTTACCTTTCATTCACAGTGTATGGGCTTCTCTCCTCACTAGTCCTCATGTCCAAATCTAACAAGTTCTGAACCAAGTTTGACGTTTTTTTCTCTTCCTTGTTCCTTGCGTTATCAAAATTAGCTAACAGTTTTCTTTAACAAACATAAAAGCAAGACTGAGAAAGAGCCATTTTCTAGCATGCATTAAAACAACAGATACCCACCTCCCAAAAGGGGCCCTTGGCAAGATAAACATGAAGATGGTTTGCAGTAGAGTTTATGGGAGATCATGGAAATAACCACCTACCTGTGGCATTTCGGGTCAGAACTCTGTGTGTCTCTCTGCACTTCTCTCTGTGCGAAAAAGAGAAAGAAAACACCTAACTGAGAGCTCCTGGATACTTTCACTACATGCCAAATGTGTCACAGAATGTGTCTACAGGTCTTGTGAGACCCTAGCTGGAGTCCTGTGTCCAGTTCTGGAGTCCCCAACATAAAAAGGACACATAGCTCCTGGAACAGGTCCAGAGGAGAGCAACTCAAATTATCAGAGGGCTGCTGCACCTCCCTTATGAGGGCAGGTTGAGCAAGTTGGGGTTCTTCAGCCTGGAGAAGAGGAAGCTCCCAGGTGACCTTCTAGCAGCTTTCCACTATCTGAAGGGACCCTACAAGAAAGCTGGGGTAGGGCTTTTGACACGGGTGGGCAGTGAGAGGAAAAGGGGAAAGGGTTACAGACTTGAAGAGGGTAGATTGAGGTTGGACATGAGGAAACAATTCTTTTCTGTGAGGGAGGGAGATGCTGGAACAAGTTGCCCATTAAAATTGTGGCTGCCCCATCCCTGGCAGTGTTCAAAGCCAAGTTGGATGGGGCCCCGGGTGACCTGCTCTAGTGAAGGTGTTCCTGCTGTGCAGGGGGCTAGAACTGGGTGCTTTTTAAGGTTCCTTCCAACCCTGGCCATTCTGTGTTTCTATGAAATTGTCTATAGAAGTGTTTCCATCACCTCCAGTGATGGGGATGCCACCACTGCCCGGGGCAGTCCATTCCAGTGTCTCATCACCCTTTCTGTGAGGAAGGGCTTCCTAACATCCAACCGAAGCCTTCACTTGCACAACTTCAGGCCCTGCCCTCTCACCCTGGTGCTAGTTGCTTGGAAGAAGAGACTTGACCCCCACCTGACTACAACCTCCCTTCAGAAAGTTGGATACAGGGAGATGGTCCCCCCTGAGTTTCCTCTTCTCCAGGATAAACACCCCCACTCCCTCAGCCTCTTCTCAGCATACTTCCCTTCCAGTCTTTCCCCAAGCCTCATTGCTCTTCTGGACCTGCTCCGGCCCCTCAATTTCTTTCTTGAAGTGAGGGGCCCAGAACTGCCCCCAGGACTCGAGGGGAGGCCTCACCAGTGCCCAGTACAAGGGCACAATTATGTCCCTAGTCCTGCTGGCCACACTGGATGCGACTGGCCTCTTGTGCCACCTAGGCATGCTGCTGGCTCCTGTTCAGATGGCTGTCAACCAGTACTCCCAGGCCCCTCTGTGCCAGGCCGCTCTCCAGAGACTCATCCCCCAGTCTGTAGCTACAAGGGGTTATTGTGGCCAAAGTGTAGGACCCTGCATTAGGCTTATGATAATTAGTTCTCAGAAAAGCAGTGAATATGTAAAGCCATTGTATCAGTTGATCATGTATGTGGATCCATCACTGTAACATAATCCTGAACTTCAACTGCAATCATTGCAGGTAATTTTGATGGAGATATTCCCTGTGCACCCAGCTCTGATAAAGAATGCTACTAATAACTTCAGTTATGGAGTCTCTCACTGTGTCAAAAGTGCCAAGTCTAAGCCACCTCTTAACACATGTGATATATTTGTTGCTATGGATGACATCAACATACTTCCCATGTTAAAACAGGCGCTTCATTGGATCCCTTATCTTGTGGGTACTGCCCCAGGACATAAACTGGGTCCACAGTACAGATGTAAATGACTACTGGTGTACAGTAAGAAAGGACCGAATGTTTTAGGGAAAATGCATACATTTTACTGAGACTAGTGGGTAAAGTAACAAACTGATATTGATCTCTGACAAGAAACATGCTTTTTTCAGGACCTAAAATGCACTTTTGAGGAAGATAATTTTCATATTATACCAGAGGAGGTGAAGATGTTCTTCCTATTTCCAAGCCTTTCATTTTTCCTGACAATACTGTGGTCAAATCTTCAAAGCAAGTACTACTGACACTGAAAAATAACAGAATAGTTTTAGGTGAAAGGAACAGAATCAGAAATAAAATGATTGCCATGAGAAGAAAAAGTGTCAAAGACTACTCAGATCTTAATAGCAAAACTTGAGAAAGCATTAACAATCACACCTGACTTAAACTGCAGAATTTTATGCTGGAAAGCCAACAAAACAATCACATTTTGTAGCATACTCCTTCAGGTCTCTGATATGATATCTATGTATCTAGATAATAGCTGTTTTCTTATACCTTTTAATGGAACAGGTTCAAGACATGTTTATTTCAAGGCAGTGTGGCCACCTCAAGCACTGTACATAACGCTAGTGGTAGCGGCCCTATGTTCTGCTTGAATCTGAGAGCCTGATTTAAGTGCTTTCTGCAGAAAGGTTTGAAGTTTGGTTTTAAAAAGTTGAAAGGAAGAGTGGTTTCCCCCATCCTCCCCCTCCCTCATCTCCCCTCCACTTTCTTTTTGCTCATCTCCATCTTGGCTACATTGCTGTGATTGAGAGAAAATGTAATAGCTTCTGAAGATGTGCAGGAGGAACAGTCAAGGTCTACTGATTGATCTGTGTTCAGTGGGAGAGCCTGTGAGAATTCAGAACTTTGAAGATTAATGAGGATGGAGAATGAAGTTGGATAACTGTCATGATTTCAGAGGGAAGCTACTATGAAGATAATGAAGAGAGAAGCTACAATGAAGATAATAATAATAATGTTTTGTACGTTGATCTCAGTTAATTGTAAAAGCAGTGTGATGAAACTCCGTACGTCTGTATCTGTATCTTGTGGGGTTGGTTTCTCCTTGGAGCCTTTCTTCTCCAAGCAGTTGTTTCAGGGCCTGCAGATTCATCAGTGGGTTTGTCAACCGCTCCCTTTGTGCTGATATCTGAGACTGGAGCTCTCGGCTGAAATAGAGTCAGGGTCTGTTTACCCATGACATTGGTGGTGGCCCAGCTGGGAAGCATGGGGATCCAGATAAGGACCCTCACACCGCTATGCCATGGCTATGGCTGCTACACCCTACAGTCAAGTGACCTGCTGGACACAAAAGGCCTGCACTGCTTGCTGGAAGTGAGTTAAATCCCACCAGCAGACCAGCAGTCTTATCTGAAGCATCAGTAGAATGCTGTTTAGCACAGAACTCAAGTGGAACTAGCCTGGAATTTCAAGGGCAGTTACGCAGTGTCAGGGACAAGGATCCCAAGCCACAAGTGAAACTTTATGCAGGCTCATTTCACCTAGCAAATTCTCCCATTGGTGGAAATGGAGATCTAGAGAGAGTGAAAAAGAGAAAAAGATGCGAAAAAAGTGGAATGTGGAGAACAAGAAAGTATGGAAATTGAACTATACTGAGTTCACAGGAGGGTCACAATAGGAAAATAAGTATTAAAAGTTGTATGAATGAGAGGTTATCCAATTTACATCACAGTAAAAAGCTTCCGCAGGGCTTACGCATTACAAAATGTATCAGGAAGCTCTCAAATTATGACAAGCTAGCCCAGGACTCAAAATGGCACAAATAAAAGAAATTTTGCTTTGCAGTATAAGAAATACAAGCTCAAACTAATCAGCTTTATACTGCAATAAAGAAACTGATTTTACTTAGGACTAGACCACATGGCCCTCTAGGATTAGTAAATAGCTTTTCTTGTCACATTATCACTTGAACCCAACTTACTGCAGGTCAGGCTGAGGCTGTGCTTGAGTGGAATGGCTATGTTCACTAGGTGTAGGACAGCAGTTAGATTTTTTAACCACCACCTGGAAAAAAGAAAAAAACAAGAATGGTTAACACAAATCACATCCAAACAGAGCAAAATGCCATTCAAAGCGTGGGGGAGAGGGGAACAGGTTACATGGTCCTACAGTGGAAGCGGTTAACTTCTGCAAACATTCAAAGCCCTACAGAAGAAAGTCATGTGCCTACCCAGAGGAGGGATACACTGTGTGCTCCCAGTGAGCATTTTCCTATTCATATTGGGATTACAGACACATTTGCAGAAACAGAGTTTGGGACCTATTAAAAGTCAGGGTATAAGTAACAATTATTAAAATCTAGGGCTGTTCAGCCTGGAGAAAAGCACACTCAGGGGAGACCTTATTGTTCTCTACAACTACTTGAAAGGAGCTTGTAGAGAGGTGGGGGTTGCTCTGTTCTCCCCAATGGCCAGTGATAGGATGAAGGGAAATGGCCTAAAGCTGCACCAGGATTGGTTCAGATTGGATGTCAGGAGGAATTTTTTTACTGGAGAGAAATCTTTACTGTCAGGCACTGAAACAGCCTGCCCAGGGAGGGGATTGAGTCCCCATCCCTGAAGGTGTTTAAGAGAAGGGTAGATGTTGCATATAGGGGGACAGGCTTTAGTGGTACTGATAGGGCTAAGGAAAGGTTAGACTTGATGATCTTGAAGGTCTCTTCCATCTGAAACTGTTCCATGATTCTACTGTTTAGTGCATATGCAACTGCCCGTGTGGAAAATGACATTCAATGTCTTCAGTGTGAAAGCCCTGCAAAACCTGAATTACTATATTGGGGTAATTAAAGTAATCCTAAATACTTAGTGAATGTTCTTCCCTTTCCCCCCACCTCGCTCCATGTCATAAAAGCATAAATGTGACATGAAAAGCAACACCTACAACACCTTAACCTGACTAAAAGCCAAAAAACCACTTAAGGGTTTATGTTTCCATGATAGCCCATAAGCAAAAGACCTTGTTTTAAACTCAGGAGTACTGGGCTTCTACTACTTGTTGCTACAGATTTTGTTTGTTACACAAATATCATTAGAAATTGACAGAAAGGAGAATGAAAGCAAAACAACCCAGCCCTAGTGGCTGCAGAGGTAGTAAAGGTAGTACATTTCAGACTGACAAAAATGCAAAGACCCATGACCTTGCAACACACCAAAATTATTAAGAAAGGATCCTAGAGGCCATTATTTACATGGTTAACTTAACAATTAAAAAGCATTTAAAATGCAGAGTAAACAGCCAAATAATGAAATAATGCAAAAGATATACTTTTTCCTCTCATGCCTTCCCTTTAAACTACACTTCGCTGAAGTGAGATCATGCACGCTGCTCTGCGCATTTGAGAAGTGGGTTTGGATCACTATCAAAAAGTTGTGGTAACTTCTGGCACATGTGGAAATATGCCAATGTGAAGGTTGGACCTGATGATCTTAGAGGTCTTTTCCAACCTTAATGACTCAGTGATCCTGTGAATACAACAGCTCGGTGCTGTTAGCAACTGCTTCCCTAGTCTGCCTTGGAAGGTAAGTCCTTCTGAGTCTCACTCCTGCTTCTGCCTTTCTCACATTACACACTAGATTTTTGATCAAACAGAAGATGGAAAGAGCTGTATGTTCATAGCCAGGCATCTCAACAACACTTCACACAGGAGACAATCAGTGTATTGACAATCAGCAGCTAGGGTTCTGAAAATGTTAATATGTGCATCCCTGACTGACAATGTTGGACCAACATCAGGTATCAACTGAGACATTTCTAATCCAACAACTGAATACAGAAACACACCATCAATTTTACCAGCAGAATCCTGTAGCCCTATCAACCCACCAAAACATGCATTTCTCCCTCCTAAGTGGAACCCATTGAATATGCTTTCAAATAGAATGATTGATGAGTAAAGAGACAAGAATTAAATTTGTGTCTTATATGTGCTAGATGTAGCACATACCATTAGAAAGCCCTGGTCTTTGAGCCTCTCAACCGCTTCTTTTGCAGCAGCTTGTTTTGCAGCACCTTGAGAAGCTCCAGTGCCAGTGCCGTACACAGAACCATTAACACAACAGTTACAAGAGAACCTGTAAGATAGAGCAGAGACAAACAGCTTAGATCCCATGTTACACCTTAATTTCATCATTTGAAACACTACAGTCAACTGATGTTATAGAAGGGAGACCTGAAATGTACATCTTTAGGACAGTATTTCCAAGAGACATTTAATAGGATTATTAATGGCATATAATTAATTTGACACACCTTCCAGATAAGCAATTTTCAGAGAGTGAATATGTAGCACTTTTTAACATTGAACTCCACAAATCATCATGCCATATGCAGCCACAGTCACAAATTACCTGCCATTTAGGTTTTAAAATGGCTGATCTGGGTAAGGGAAGAGAGAGGTTTTCCAATAGATAGCATCAAGTAAGTTAAAATACACACATATGCTCTATCATGCCTCAACTGTCCTTAACTGGAATCTTTCTACAACTCAGTGACTGCAATGCATACAGAAGGAGACACAAACAGGATCTCCTTGTCCTTTGGTTCCTAGGGGGGCTCCAAAATACATGCTGAGAGGTCCACAAAGGTGCCAGAGCTACAACTGGGGTAACTGGCCATTTGTCAACAATGACTGTTATTTTTTCATTGTGCCACTTCT
The DNA here is from genome assembly GCA_013397515.1 of Upupa epops. Classification (NCBI taxonomy): domain Eukaryota; kingdom Metazoa; phylum Chordata; class Aves; order Bucerotiformes; family Upupidae; genus Upupa; species Upupa epops. The sequence continues at coordinate 10,946 of VZRI01003060.1, forward strand.
CCCAGCTAAACAAGCTCAGTCCTCTTCACCTCTACTCCTGTGCTGTATCCTTCACCTCCTTAACTACCTTAACAGTCTTCCACAGGACTCTCTCCAGAGTACCTTTGCATTTTTATTGTACTTCTCAAGATTCACCTAATACTGCTCAGTGTAAGTAATGGTAGTGTCAATAAATGCCGAAGTGTTACAAGCAAGCACCAAGTACATCTTACATAGGAGCATGGGGAGATCCAGTACGCTGCATGTTAGGATAACCAACCATTTGCGATGTCTTTTGTGAATACATATTTAACATGCTGACATAGTCAGAGGGAGATACAGGCTGTAAGGTCACTGGGTGAACACTGGATGAAGTCTCCTACAAAACAAACAAAAATGCACAAGACAAAAATTTCAGCTTCATAAATAGATTAAAAGTGCACAAGACCTAAAATAGCTGCAAAACTTAACAGCATTTAAAAATACATTTAAGAAATCCCAAGTTGGTATGAACTCAGGTTCCCCCTGGGTCTCTTCTTCTCCAGGCTAAACACCCCCACCTCCCTCCGCCTGTCTTCATCAGATTTTCCACGCAGTCCCTTCCCCAGCCTTGTGGCTCCTCTGGACCTGCTCCAGCCTCTCCATCTCTTTCTTGAAGTGAGGAGCCCAGAACTGCCCCCAGAACTTGAGGGAGCCTTACCAGTGCCTAGGACAAAGGGAGAATTATGTCCCTAGTCCTACTGGTCACACTATTGCTATTAGCCATGATGCTATTGGCCTTTAGTGCCACCTGGACACACTGTTGGCTCCTGATCAACTGCCTGTCAACCAGTACTCCCAGATATCTCTGAGGCAGGCTGCTCTCCAGCCACTCAACCCCCAATCTGTAGCTGCAGGGGGTTACTGCAAATGTAGGACCCTGCACTTGGCCCTGTTAATCCTAATCCCATTGGCCTGTGCTCATTGACCCAGCCTGTTCAGATCTCTCTGCAGCATCCTCATCCCCTCCAGCAGATTGACACTCCCCTCCAACTTGGTGCCATCCACAAATTTACTGAGGGTAGATTTGATCCGCTCATCCAGGTCGTCAGTAAAGACGTTGAATAGAACTGGGCCCAGCACTGATCCCTGGGGGACACCACTGGTCACTGGATACCAACTGGATGGGGCACCACTCACAACCATTCTCTGTGCCCGGTCATCTAGCCAACACAGCAGCAAGCATGCAGTAATTGCACTAAAAGTAACAGCAGTGGCTTAGTGCAACAGGTAAGGAAATATTTTTCTCAAAAAGGTGCTAAGAAGTCAGAGTCAAAAAGGACAATAATGACTGGCTCCCACAAAACATGAGGCAGAAAAACAGAAGAGCCACACTCAAACCTTAACAAAACCACAGAAGGATAGAGTGAGATCAGGTATATCATAAAGAATATAACAACAAAGAAACATATGAACATGAATCAGGCCAGATGGAATTATGGAACAGGATGACAGATGAAAAAGTGCTGCCCACTCTGGGTGTGCCAAAGCAGGTAAACACAGCTAATCCTCCTGTGCCAGCAGAGGAGGAAACACTCGCAATATTACATAGCTAAGCTGTAGTAGAACCAGGGAAATAGTTCAGTGGTAAAACCGGGTCTAGGACAGAACAAAAATAAATAAATTCTTCCTAATTAATGAAAACAATTATGATTTATTGGGTACTTTTAGAGATTCATCTTCAAACTTTACAAGCAAAAATAAAAATTAAATCCTGCAATTCACGAACCTGACTCGTATTTATCATTTCCAAGGTTATTCTGGCTGCTTCTTCTTTTGCTTCCTTTTTACTTTTACCCATGCCTGTTCCATATTCCACACCGTCCATTTTCAGCTTAACTGTGAACCTGCAACAAAGGAAAGTTTTCTAAAACATTGCTGCAGTTTGCTTGTACATCATCTTCTCACATTCAAATCTTGTTTACAAAGCACTGTAAGCTAACTGCAGAGGTACTTAAGTATTAATGCATTTTTTTACATCTAACTCCAGACTGTCATTATTTTTTAGCGGAAATATTTCTAACTGCTTCCTTCCCCAGTCACAAGCACACTAGTTCTAAAAGGATTTTAAAATGCTTAACTGCATAATGGAACAACTTCAGCAACTCCCTTCTTTTCATCTTTTGATCTTCCCACTCCCCTGGATGGAAAACAATGCAAATCCAGAATTGTGTACAAGAGATCTTACACGGTAAATAGTAGCACAAGGCGCAGAATCACAGAATCTCTTTCATCAGAAGGTACCTTTAGGACCACCAATTCCAGGTCAACGCTAAACTATGTTCCTACACACTAGGTCCCTGCACTGTTTAAATCCCTCCACCACTGCTCTGCACAGTCTCTTCCAAGGTTTGATAACCCTTTGAGTGAAGAACTTCTTCCCCACAGCCAGCCTAAACTCCCCCCGGTGCAGCTTGCAACCATTTCCTATCGCTACCAAGAAGAGGCTGAACCCCTCCTCACTCCAACCTCCTGTCAGGTAGAGAGCAGTAGGGTCTTTCCTCAGACTCCTCTGAATCTCAGTTCCCCCAGCCACTTCTTATAGAATTTGAAGACATGTGCTCCAGACCATTTGTGAGCCTTGTTGCCCTTCTCTGGACACGTTCCAGCACTTCAATGTCCTTCTTGTAGTGAGAGGCCCAGAACTGAACACAATATTCAAGTTGAGGCATCACCAGTGCCCAGCACAGGAGAACAAAGACCTTCCTCCTCCCGCTGGCTACACTAATGCTGATACAAGCTAGGATGTCACTGGCCTTCTTGGCCACTTGGTCACACTGCTGGGCACACTGCAGCATGTTGTACTCTACACATACAAAAAAAAAAAACATGAAAGATTGTACTTTGGGAAAGGGTTTGTCAGCAAACCGATCGCTACCTGGTGAGTACTACACACATTCAGCTATGGCTCTGTACCTGGAATGCATCAGTATGTTTAAGCACACTGAGGAAATACGCAGTCTGAGTCATGATGACCCATCAGTTAATCACCTGCCTTGACAGTGATCTGAATGAGCTGGTCCCAACTTCATGCTTATCAACCAGGGACCCTACGTTAACAAGCACAGCCCAGACTTGACAGGTTTAGGCAGGACTGGTCTAAACAAGTAGAACAAATGAGTAAATACAAAATGTGCACAATCTCTGTTAGTCATCTCTTCTGAAGTTGAAGACGTAGGTGTGTAACCACAGCACTGCAGTTAAGAATCATTTTTTTAATTACATGAGACACGTGGAGGAGAAAAGGTAACTGATTAACTCCTGTGATGCAGATAATACTTATTAATTTAACTCTGGGACTACGGTCAGCTCTAAGAGGAAGGCAGCACAAAGAGTGCTGCCTGGCAGCATGGAAGACATGAAAAGAAATGTAATAATCGTTAGCATAAAGCTTGTCCTCACACAAACAATAATAAATCATAAAAATAAATCACACAAGGAGACATCACAGATTTTGAGTACCTGTGTTCTCTGCTAAGGGAAAAAAACATCATATTGGTGTTAAAAAATAATCACCTGTGATTGCCTCTAAAAGTAAAAGCAAAATAGCTTAAGCAAAAGACGCTTCTCTTACACAAGCCATTCAAAACACAGCTACATATAAAACGTGCTGGTACCAAAGGACTTAAGTTCACATAAATCATAAACTGAAATACTTGCTGCAGTTCCCCCCATGCAAGAGATTTCACAGCAATTGTGTAATGCACACCAGAGTTGCCAGGAACAGGGATATTGCCACTGCTGCTGCTTTCCAGAAAAAGGGCAAGTCAACTCTGAGATAAGTTTTCTTCTCACGCTCACATGAGATCCTCCCCACCCACCTATCACAAAATGTATGGGTTCAGACACTCTCCTGTCAGATCCATGCTTTCAGCAAATTAACTGGTATGGCTACAAGCTTTACTCAGTTGATTTGTTGCAGGAAGATTGCTGATATTTAGTGACACAGAAAGAACTTACACGGGATCATGAGTTGGGCCATCTGTCTTGACGACCTCATAAACTGGTTTAAGTCTATACTTTTGGCAGTGATGGTTGATCTCCTTCATGCACTCACGTTCCATTTGGACAAAATCTCGGAAAGGTTCTGCAAAGAGACATTGAAAGAGATGTGTGGGCCCCTAAATACAGTTCAGGGACAGGTCTTGTCCCGGGCACATCACTGCTCTGGTGCACAAGAGAAAACTGCTGCCAGCACCATAAAGTTCACAGAAAACTAATTCTAACTTACAATTCAAATTGTTCACCTGCAACTGTTTTTGAAGACTCACTGCTTAGAATAGCAGATTTAGAAAAGCAGAGATTTCGGTGATGAGAAAAGATTTCTTAGCAGAACTCTTGGCAGGAAAGGCTGAATCCTTCACAGAATCCTGAGGGGAAAGATACCGTTTCTCCCCACGGAGCTGGAGCCGCTTCCCTCAGAGTAGAGCCCAGCTATCCCCGTTACTGAAGGATCCGCGATTACCGCCGGGCTTGGTGGCACATACCTGGCTGAGTACAGACTTCCAGCACCGGAGGCACCGCACGAGCCCCCTACCCGCTCCGCGCCTACCCCGGGCCCAGCAGCAGCAGCTCCCGCAGCAGCAGCTCCCACACTGCCCTGCTTTCGTTTCCCGCAGCTGCGGCAGTACCTGCTGAAACCGAAACCGAAACCAAGAGGAGGGAACCGGCCGGCAGCAGGAAGCTGCGCACGGGGTCGGGTGGGGGGGGCGCCGCTTCGCTACGGGAAGTGCGGGCTGTGGAACTGCTGGACTTTCCCCCACGCCAGCGGCTACCTGGTGGTGCTCAGCGCTGTCAGGCAGCTACAGCACCCACTCAGCACAGCTCATCTCCGCAGGCTGCAGGGACCTGTCCCCAGCTCCTCGGGAATGCACCCAGAAAGCTTTGACAGCATCCCTTTGTGTTCTCTGTGCAGCCAGGCAACACTCGTATCCCTTACAAAGTGTAAGAGTTTACTTACATCTACAGATGTTGCTGGTGCTCAGAAATTCCTCCTCCAGTGCCAGAGGAGCCAGTGACGAAAGGTGGGCTGCGGGATCTCATCCTGATCAACAAGGAGGGGCTGGTAGGGAACGTGAAACTCAAGGGCAGCCTGGGCTGCAGCGATCAGGAGATGGTGCAGTTCACTACCTTTAGGGCAGTGAGGACAGAACCCAGCAGGTTTGCTACCCTGGACTCGAGAATTGCAGACTCTAGCCTCTTCAGGGATCTACTCGGTAGAGTGCAGAATAGAGTCCTGGAAGAACCGGGAGCCCAAGAATGTTAACATTCACAGACCACCGTGTCCAAGCTCAAGAGCACTGCAGTCCTACAAAAACAAAGTCAGGCAAAAATGCTAGGAGGTCAGCATGGATGAGAAAGGAACTCCTAGACAAGCATAGATGTAAGAGGAAAGTCTGTGGGCAGTGGGAACAAGGGCTCCTGGAAGGAGCACGAAGCAAATGTATGCACAAGCAGGAGTAGCATTGGAGAAACCAAAGCCCAGACAGAAGTAAATCTGGCCTGGGACACCAAAGGCAGCAAGAAAAGCTTCTCTAGGCCTATTAGTGAAAACAGGAGGATAAGGTAAAACGTGAGAACCCTCCAGAAGAAAGAGGGTGACTGGGTGAGGTGGGATATGGAGAAGGCTGAGGTGCTCTGTGACTTCTTGATGTCTTTTGGTCTTAGCCAGAAATTCTCAAATCACACCACCAAAGTCACAGAAGTTTTTAAAAAAGCTAAAAAAGGGAGTCAGTGCCACCTCTGTGCCTATCAAGATCATGAAGAAGATCTTCCTGGAAACTGTGCTGAGGCACATAGTAAACAAGATGACTGGTGACAGCCAACATGGCTTCAGTAAGGGCAGGCTGTGCCTTACAAACCTGGTGGCCTTCTACAACAGGATAACATGGGAACTGGAACTAGATGATCTTTAAGGTCCCTTGCATCCTAAACCATTCTAGGATTCTCTGATCAGTATCCTTCTACTCAGCAATAGTGTCTGCTTCAGCAGGTTCCTGAAGAAGTGAATTCCAAACCATAGCTAGGGCATGTAGCAAAAGGTATTGCCCTTCACACATTGTATATTTTAAATTCAGTTGCTGTCCTTCCTATTATTCATCACATCCCACTGTGTGTACTCAGCATCTACTGTTCACACAGATATGTATCCTGCTTGTATTTGCTTTGAGTCTCACCCCAAACTCCTGCAAGATCTAGTGGAAACCAAGCATGTCTAGAGAAATTAACCAGCAGTAGGCTTTAGGCCTCATATTTAATATGAGGAAGTGACCTGAGCACCCATGGGCACCCAGGTATTCCATTCTGACACAACCAACAAGAAACTCATTCAGATGTCAGTGGGGGTGCAAGAGAAAAACACCTGGGAGTTCAAAACGCTAAACTTCTAAGTATGATAATCCTACAGGAAAAGGACAAAGCGTAACATGAGACACACAAGTCACAAATCACTATTTGGATGTGTGTGGACAAAAAGGTCCTCAAAAACATTGATGTTCTCCTTTGTTAAAACCCACATACTCTCTAATTTTATGTACGGACCTCATTTAAAGATACCAGGTATTACCTGTAGAACATATAGCGCACCTCATGTCTCAACTTGGCTACTGCTTAGATCTCTGCTCACATGTCTTCTGACAGCTCTGTGCTTCCATCCTTCCAGCAAGCCCACAGAAAGGATAACAAGAACATGCTGTGTCTTAAGCAGCTTCATTTGCTAACCATGGGGTTAAACAGGCTAAAGGGCTATCTGAAGCTAATCATAGAACCATTTAGGTTGGAAAAGGCCACTAAGATCATCAAGATCAACCTTGCCATGACTTCTACAAACACACACTGCAGGACATTTTATAGTTGCAGTGCAGCTCAAAGTAAATATTGAATAATTGATATGAAAAATATAATACTATATATATAACAAAATATAATCCATGGTTTAACTGCTTACATTCTCTATATCTCAATGCTTCCAGTAAAGCTACAGATCTTTAAAATGCATTTTAAGACATTAATTTTCAAATTATAACCACTGATCAGCTGTCAAATAAAGCACTAAGATTATGTTCATGTAAATGCATCTTTTCTGAAAGGAACTCATTTCCTAGGACTGACTGCTCATAACTGCAAGACAGTCTCTCTGAAACAGCCACCAATCTGCAGCAGAAACAATCCTAGAAATCACAGAATTATTGAGGCTGGAAAAGCCCTCTGAGCTCATTCAGCCCAGCCCATGACCTAACATCACCACATCAGCCAGACCATGGCACTAGGGTCCACATCCAGTCTGTCCTTAAACACCTCCAGGGTTTGGGACTACCACACTGCCCTGCCCAGTCCATTCCAGTGTCTGATCACCCTTTCCATGAGGAAGCAGCATGTTTTATTTCAAGATCTATTTTATTAAAACTCCTACTTCCTTAACTGCAGGATCCTTAGTCATGTGTATCAAAACATGTCATGAAAGAGCAATACAATTATTATCTGAGCAATCAAGTCTGATGGTAAGCATCACTCTGGGGAAATGATCTATCATAGAATGTGAAACACCTATCAAACCTTTCAGGCCCTCGTCTAACAAACAGCCTTCCATAGAACCACAGCACGGTTTAAATTAGAAGAGACCTCAAAGACAACCCCGTGCTAGCTCCCTACCATGGGCAGGGACACCTCTCACTGGACCAGGCTTCCCAGAGCCCCAACCAACTTGGCCTTGGCCACTTCCAGGGATGGAGTATCCACAACCTCTCTGGGCAACCTGTTTCAGAGCCTCAGCACCCTCACAAGGAGGAACTTCTGCCTCAGATATCATCTTATAGTTCGAGCCCAGGACCCTTGTCCTATCACTAGTAGCACTTGTTAGAAGTCCCTCTACAGTTTTCCTGGAGCTCCTCCAGGTACTGAAATGCTGCTATAAGGCCCGAGGCGGAGCCTTCTCTTCTCTAAGCAGAACACGCAATCTTTAGCCTGTCCCCACAGCAGAGGGGCTCCAGCCTACCCATCATCTTTCTAGCTCCCTAGGCGGGGGGCCTCTCAAAGCCCGACCCCTCAGTCACAACGTTTTCCTGCTCCGAAAGGGAGCCGCCCGCTCCCACACACTTTACGGCAGCCTGACAGCACAGCCCCTCTCTCCCCGCCCACGGGCGCGACGCAGCACCGGCAGCACGGAGGGGCTGCGGGGAGGGGCTGGGCCGCAGCGGTGGGGCTTGGTGGGGCCGCACGGAGGGGCGGGGCTGCGGGGAAGGGCGGGACAGTGCGGGCTCGGCGCGGCTGTTGCAGCCGCCNCCCCCCCCACCCCCCTAGCTGGGCCCGGTGCGGCCCTGCGGCGGTCGTTGGCGGTGTCGGCGCGGGTTCAGGAGCGAGGTGCTCAGGGCCGCTGGTGTCTCGGCAGGTGGTGAAGGCACTGCAGTCGAAGCACCACTACGACGAGCGGGAAGCCCGCGGCATCTGCGACAAAGTTCAGGCCAAGCTGCTCAAGGAGTGCCATGACCCCACCAAGATCTGCATCACAGACCTACGCATCTCGCACTGGGAGGAGGCGATCCAGGAGACCATCGGCGGCGAGACCAACCGCAACCTGGCCACCGAGTGCTACTTCTTGTGGAAGACCACCCGCCTGCAGCACCTGACGCTGGCCGAAGACACTCGCGGGATGCTCACCGAGCTTCGCAAGGGCCTCCGCCTGCTGCTTCTCACCAATGGCGACAGGCAGACGCAGCGCGAGAAGATCGAGGCATGTGCCTGCCAGCCCTACTTCGACGCCATCGTCGTGGGAGGGGAGCAGAAAGAGGAGAAGCCAGCACCATCCATATTCCACTACTGCTGTGATCTCCTGGGGGTGCAGCCCACGGAGTGTGTTATGGTTGGTGACTCTCTAGATACAGATATTCAAGGAGGCCTGAATGCTGGTCTGAAAGCAACTGTCTGGTTAAACAAGGCAATGACTACCCCAGTAGATACCTCCCCAGTGCCTCATTATATTATTTCTTCTGTTCTGGATCTCCCAGCAGTTCTACAGAAGATGGAACACAAAGTGAATGCTAAGTTAGGAACTGACCATACAGGTAGTAGCAATGAAGCACACTGATGGTTCCAGCATAGAGTTGGGGATGTGCTGAGCTGTTAGCAACTCACACTCTTAAAATAATTGACCCTAGGGTTTTGAAGTCATATGGTAAGCTTTTGTGAACAGCACATGGGTAAACAAGAACACAGTTGCCAGTGAAAGCAGGGTAGAAGCAAAGAATTAGATCTGTTCGAAAAATGCAGGTGCAGTTAACATGAAACAACTGCTTCTGTCTGGAAGTTACTTTGACAGAGACTGTGGCTAAAGGCCGTCTCCAGTCTAAGCTGCCAGTCTCTTGTTTTTTATAGTGGAAAAGTTAAATATTTTGATCTTTCACATGCTTTGCTGATCTGTGCACTTGGCAGACACTTCAGTTCAAAACCCATTTGCAGTGTGGAAAAGAAGGTGAAAGAGAGTGTGTGGCACAATCTGGAAAACCTCCATGCAGTTGTCAGGAACTGAAGTGAATGTTACTGTTTCTAAACCCCGAATTTACTGACAGCATTTATTATCTGTAAGACCATTAGAAAAAATGCTCTTTTCAAGTTGTAAATTTTTTTTTTCAAACTTTGCAGTGAATTTATGAGATCTGTACCTCTTGCCAAAGGAAATGTATAGAAAACTTGTATTTGTTTAGGGGACCATTGATGAGAGGGGCTCAATAGGTAAGTGTTGAATTTGTATGACCTAGGTGCTTGTGCAAGTAGGCTGTACACTCATTCAATTTATGGTTCTTCTGGGAACGTAATGGCTAAATCGGGTATTTTCAGTGACATTACTGCACTATCAAGATTCTTTCAAAGCTAATACTATCATTCTGTCTGATTTTATGACTGAATTTTTAATCAGACTTCTTGGAGAAACTGTTCTTGGTCTTGCTCAGGTGTATAACTACTCACATTCAGCTGCAGAATTGGTGCTTTTTTTGGGTGGTTTTAATGAGACTGCTATACAGTCCCTCCTCACTCCCATTTCTATGTGTTATTTATGTTATTTACTCTGGAGAAAAAGCAAGGTAGTTGTTTGAAAGTGGCTTTCATGATTCTCTTCCAGGAAATTGGAAAACTAGGTCCTATGTCTTTCAGTTCTGTGTACAATTTCATAATGTGCAGGTGCTATTTCTACTGGGTGCAAGAGATAGCTATAAAACACTGTGATTTCTCCTTTTTAGATCATTATCTTGGGAATTTAATTTTTCTGTACTTCATATTCTGACTGTGGAATGGGCAAATGTTCACATATGAATTCACAAATTAAATGGAAATGTAAAAACTTTTGCTTTTCAAAACCTTTTTGCTGCATATAATGTATTTATCTGTATACACACACATTGTACTGCCTGTCTGACCACAGCTGAGCAATCAGACTGTGTTTTAGAATAAATCCATGAAAAATCACAGAATCATCCAGTGGCCAGGTTTGGAAGGGACATTAAAGATCATCTAGTTCCAACCTCCATGCAGTGGCAGGGACACCTTCACTACAGCAGGTCACCGAGGACCCCATCCAACCTGGCCTTGAACACTGCCAGGGATGGGGCAGCCACAACCTCCTTGGGCAACCTGTTCCAGCATCTCACACCCCTCACAGGAAAGGATTGTTTCCTCATGTCCAACCTCAGTCTCCTCTTTTCAAGTCTATGTCTTCTCCAGGCTGAAGAACCCCAACTTGCTCAGCATGTCCTCATAGGGGAGGTGCTCCAGCCCTCTGATCATTTGAGTTGCTCTCCTCTGGACCTGTTCCACGACCTCTCTGTCCTTATGTTGGGGACTCCAAAAGTGGACACAGTATTGCTGGTGGGGTCACACCAGTGCAGGGCAGAGGGGGAGAATCACCTCCCTCGACCGACTGTTGCTGCTTCTTTTGATGCAGCCCAGGACATGGTTGGCTTCTGAGAACAGGGCTATGAGGTACCCCCAAAAGCGTCTCAGGCATACAGACAGCAAGGACAGATCTGCAAAAAGTATAGGAACCTAGCAGGAAATGGGTGTGTAGAAGGAATCCTATATACAGCAAAGGTTTCCTTGTTTAACTTGGCACAAATTTAGTTCAATGTCATTAAGTCTTGCATAGGAAGACAGATTCAGTTTAGCAGAGGTGATTACTGATCTGGGCTCAATTACCTGGCAAAGAGTTTAGGCTGTATGAAAACGGATGGCACCTATGTTGAAGGAGAGAAAGGAAATGTTCGTTAGCATTTGAACCCCTATCATCCAGTTGTTTCTCAAAAAAAGTAAGGCAGCCCAAGTTCTTCATTTTACCTAACCAAGACTTTTGAGGCAGCTGGATCAAGGAGGAGAACGGATGCAGGAACCACCTGTCATTCAAGTAAACAGGCACATGCTAAAAGTCATCCAGTTGCAATGGTACAGTAATTTGCCGCGTGGAGCAGGAGCCAACGGGACTGAGAACATCCTTTTGTTAGATGTAAGAGGCTTAAGTTATTCTGCTGGGACTGAGGAAAACACCACCTGTGCTTACAAGCGCATTCCAGAGGAGGTGCTCTGGAACTGCTGTATAACTGCATTGTCTGCACAGCACCAGCGCTAACAGCGCTCAGGTCAGAGTGAAGTTTCCGAGGCAGAGGCAGTGTGCTGTTACGTGTGGAATAACAAACGGCTCTGCCTGTGAGCCTGTGGGTTATATATGCACTAGGTTACCATTTGTCATAAAGGTTGAAGCTCATATTCTCCTGCCACTGCATCCTCGATCAAGACACAGAGCCTGCTTATTGTATTAAGAATCTTTTGTTTTAGAAGAGACTGTTCTTTTTCTTGCATGTGACCAGCCCTTTCTTACACCTACAATTCTATGAAGACCCTACCGTAACCAAGCATTTAGGCAATAGTGTGGTCACCAGAGGCCACATCCAAGTCAGAGTTCTAGACGTGACTACCAGGGTCCAGATAGGGCAACAGTCTTACAGTGCTGCTGCTAACAATGAAGCAGCAGCAGAAGAGATTTCTCTAAAACCTCCTTAGAAGCAGTTGCCTGATAAGGGTAGATCACGTATGTGCAGAATTTCTAAACACTCAAGACATTGTTCTTGGATGGAGCTCTTACAGGAAGCCTAATGAAAAACAATTCTATTTCACAAAATGGAAATGTAAATGTGATGGGGTAATTTTCACATCAGAAGCAGGAATAGATCAGTAAAATTGTCTATATTCAGTTCTAGTTAAGTTCTGGTGTTACTTAGTCTTATGCTCTATTAGGTATGTTGTCTGGCTTAAATTATTTTGCCACAACACACTAAAAGGAGGAAAAAGAAATTCTATCTGTATTTTTAAAAGACTAGAGGGGTTTTTTTCAGAATAAATATTACCTCTTGAGTTTTTTCTACAGTAACTTTAATTTCAGTGAAATGAACTCAGACAAGAGGTTAATACCAACTGTATTTTAATTCTTGATTTTAAGTAACTCATGTACTAGTCTAATAAAAGTACTTTACTTATAGGACACTTCTTTTAATTCTCTGTGTTCCTGTGGTCAACTATGTTTGTAAGCAGGTTGACTATAAAGAGCAAGAGATCATTTTGATTTTGTAGCACACCACAGAATTGGGTTTCAAAATCTATGAGTTCACGTTTTGGTGTGGGGACTGGGTGTGGTGCTTTCCATCATTTCAAATGGAAGCTGAAAGACAAATTTGCACGGTCAACTGCAGCTGAACCCAACTTGCCTATATGCATGCCAACTCAGATACATCTGCTTGTTCTGATGTCATGGCCCAGGCTGCTGGAGCAGCATAAGAATAGGCTGCAAAGCAGGTAAGATCAACACAGTAATCTCAAATGAAGGAGACCAGCAGGTTATGGGTGCAGAATGCTATCTCCGAGCTACTGCTGTGCTCACCTTGGTGTGCCTTAGGAGAAGGGGAGAAAGACAGTCACATCCTGGCCTGCATCAATGCAATTGTGGGCGTCAGATGAAAAAGGTGATTCTATCTTACTCTGCTGTGGTGAGACCTCACCTGGAGTCCTGTGTCCAGCTCTGCAGCCCCCAGTGCAAGTGCAGTGTTTAAAGACAAGGACCTGATGGAACGAGTCCAGAGGAGGCCATGAAAATGCTCAGAGGACTGGAGCACCTCTCTTACAAGGTTATGCTGAGGGAGCTGGATTTGTTCAGCCTGGAGAAGAAAAGTGACCTTCCACTCCCTGAAGGGGGTGACAAGATGGCTGGAGAGAGACTGTTAACAAAGGTGTGGAGTGATAAGACAAGGGGCAATGTTTTCACACTAGAGAAGGGCAGATTGAAATGGGATGTTAGGAAGAAGTTCTTTAGCAAAAGGAGTGTTGAACACTGGAACAGATTGCCCAGGGAGGGAGTTAAGGCCCTATCCCCACAGATATTCAAGGGGAGGTTAAACAAGGCTCTGGGCTACCTGATCTAGTTGAAGCTGTCCCTGCTCACTGCAAGGGGTTTGGACTAGATGACCTTCAGGGTCCCTTCCAACCCAGGCCATTCTATGAGTCTATGATTCTATGATGGGAGGTTGCTCACATCATGGACAGCTGCAGAAAAGCAATCTCAGTCTTATTAGGGATCAGACGGGACCTCTAAAGAACGTCCAGTCCAATCCCCCTACCACAGCAGGATCACCCAGACCAAGTCACACAGGAACACATCCAGGTGGGTCTTGAACATGTCCAGAGAAGGAGACTCCACAACCCCTCTGGGCAGCCTGTGCCAATGCTCCAATACCCTCACCGTGAAGAAATTCCTTCTATTTATATGGAACCCCCTCTGTTCCAGCTTGCACCCATTGTTCCTTGTCCTAGCATTAGATGACCTGGCTCCATCTTCCTGACACCCACGCTTCACATATTTATAGACATTAATGAGGTCTCCCCTCAGCCTCCTCTTCTCCAGGCTAAAGAGACCCAGGTCCCTCAGCCTTTCCTCAAAAGGTTGGTGTTCTACTTCCTTCATCATCCTCACTGCTCTGTGCTGGACGCCCTCCAGCAGCTCTGTGTCCTTTCTGAACTGAGGGGCCCAGAACTGGACACAATACGCCAGGTGTGGTCTGATTAAGCACAGAGTAGAGGGGGAGAAGAACCTCTCAATCTGCTAACCACCCCTCTTCTGATGCACCCCTCCTTCGGGTAATGGAACAAATTGTCCACCTCTAGACCTATGCAGATAGATGGAGAGGTGGAGAGCTAGTTAAATGTTCTCTAGACAAGATAAGGTGTTAAACTGAGCAAAGGGGAATGCAGCCTCTGTTCTGGGCACCCGGCTGTGCCAGCTGTCTAGAGTGTTGCAGATCTGTACGGCACAGCACCTCTGCTATTGCTGAGGGAGTCTGTTTGTGTGAGGCATTGAGCTGGACAGTGACAGCCTCCATAATAAAAATGTTTTCTTATGCACTGGAAAACTTTTACACAAAGTTAGTAGTTGGAGGGTAACCCAAATGCTTTATACACGCACTAAGTACCTTTAGTCAGAATACCAAGTTAACGCAGAGAGAGAAGATGTTTGAGTGGGGCAACGGTTGAAGGGTTTTATGTTTCCTGTGCCCCAGCTAACATGAACCAGTTCTGCTTGTCTTCTCTGTAGCTTCTGTTACTTGACAACACCAGCCATAGGGCTTTGAGCTAAACTGAAGTAGTCTGATCCATATGACAGCAATTTCTCCTGTTCTCCTATCTAGTGACTTTTTTCAACCTCAGCTCTAAAGGGAGACTTTGACTCCCAGGTTATCTTGGAGCTTTAAAACACAATTTAAAATTTGACCTTCATTCTCTGCTGACAAAACCATCACGTGCATTTATCTCCAACGTTGAAATGCATTGAGAAAGACACACAGAAGCACAATGTATCTCTGCTGTATGTAGCTGTATAGGGTTTTTTTGTGCCCAGCTTTTCAGCCTTGCACTGGGATTGTCTCCATTCTAACT
>VZRI01003060.1:26738-40999 GCA_013397515.1 Upupa epops
TATTTATATGGAACCCCCTCTGTTCCAGCTTGCACCCATTGTTCCTTGTCCTAGCATTAGATGACCTGGCTCCATCTTCCTGACACCCACGCTTCACATATTTATAGACATTAATGAGGTCTCCCCTCAGCCTCCTCTTCTCCAGGCTAAAGAGACCCAGGTCCCTCAGCCTTTCCTCAAAAGGTTGGTGTTCTACTTCCTTCATCATCCTCACTGCTCTGTGCTGGACGCCCTCCAGCAGCTCTGTGTCCTTTCTGAACTGAGGGGCCCAGAACTGGACACAATACGCCAGGTGTGGTCTGATTAAGCACAGAGTAGAGGGGGAGAAGAACCTCTCAATCTGCTAACCACCCCTCTTCTGATGCACCCCTCCTTCGGGTAATGGAACAAATTGTCCACCTCTAGACCTATGCAGATAGATGGAGAGGTGGAGAGCTAGTTAAATGTTCTCTAGACAAGATAAGGTGTTAAACTGAGCAAAGGGGAATGCAGCCTCTGTTCTGGGCACCCGGCTGTGCCAGCTGTCTAGAGTGTTGCAGATCTGTACGGCACAGCACCTCTGCTATTGCTGAGGGAGTCTGTTTGTGTGAGGCATTGAGCTGGACAGTGACAGCCTCCATAATAAAAATGTTTTCTTATGCACTGGAAAACTTTTACACAAAGTTAGTAGTTGGAGGGTAACCCAAATGCTTTATACACGCACTAAGTACCTTTAGTCAGAATACCAAGTTAACGCAGAGAGAGAAGATGTTTGAGTGGGGCAACGGTTGAAGGGTTTTATGTTTCCTGTGCCCCAGCTAACATGAACCAGTTCTGCTTGTCTTCTCTGTAGCTTCTGTTACTTGACAACACCAGCCATAGGGCTTTGAGCTAAACTGAAGTAGTCTGATCCATATGACAGCAATTTCTCCTGTTCTCCTATCTAGTGACTTTTTTCAACCTCAGCTCTAAAGGGAGACTTTGACTCCCAGGTTATCTTGGAGCTTTAAAACACAATTTAAAATTTGACCTTCATTCTCTGCTGACAAAACCATCACGTGCATTTATCTCCAACGTTGAAATGCATTGAGAAAGACACACAGAAGCACAATGTATCTCTGCTGTATGTAGCTGTATAGGGTTTTTTTGTGCCCAGCTTTTCAGCCTTGCACTGGGATTGTCTCCATTCTAACTCACTTTCTAGATCACACTGTGCACATACACATAACAATGCAGAGATGATGTCAGCTGTGTCTAAAGCAAAACCGGCAACTTTCTGCCTATGTTGCAAGGGACCTAGACACAGGGGATCCCACTGCCTGTTCCATATAGCGTATTCTGATCTTTTGTTCCAGCTGAACAGCCCTCAAATGCCAGGAAAAAAAAGTTGGCATTTTAAAAAAATATGAAATCAAATGACGGTGCTGATAGATGACATTTCAACTGTTCAGAAGTGCAAGTCATGCTCCTGAAGTCAACACCTAATGAAAGAGCAGGTGATAACTTGAAGTAGACCCTAAATTAACATAGGAAAATGTCATTTCCAGAAGTGGAACTTTACAATGTCCAGGAAAATCACATGTCCATGTCTGTAAGATCACCTGCAAGTGACTTCTGCCTTCCACTTCTCCTCCTGCAGTTGGTTGATCATCATCATTTGCATCAGTGGTTTTTCCACATCTTTCTGAATGTGACTGGGTTATCCACCTTTTGGAATGATGTTTGCAGAGGGCCACAGTAAAATGTAATGGAGGAGAGACAGCTTTTGTAGTGAGATGAGGTTAAATACCCTCATACATTGGCAACTGTATGCTGCAAACATGTGTTTGGGTTGCACATGGTCTTTCCTCCAAAGAAATTTCCATTCATATCACACAGACTAGGAAAATCAGTAAATTTACCAAGAAAAAATAAGAAAAATAAAAAACACAATATTACAGAATTATTGAGGCTGGAAAAGCCCTCTGAGCTCATCCAGCCCAGCCTGGGACCTAACATCACATCAACCAGACCAGGGCACTAAGGGCCACAGCCAGGCCCTTCAATACCTCCAGGGATGGGGCCTGAAGCTGCACCACCAAGGGAGGGTTAGGTTGGATATTAGGAAACCCTTCCTCATGGAAAGGGTGCTCAGAGCCTGGAATGGACTGCCCAGGGCAGTGGGGGAGTCCCCATTGCTGGAGATGTTAAGGACAAACTGGCTGTGGCCCTTAGTGCCCTGGTGTGGCCGAAGTGGTGATGTTAGGTCATGGGCTGGGCTGAATGAGCTCAGAAGGCTTTTTCAGCCTCAATGATTCTGTGATTCTGTAATTCACAGTTATATTTTCTAGAAAATTTCTTTTGTGAGGGAGATGTTAACTTGCTACACCATCAATACTGAGAAAATGCACCAAAATACATGATAAACACTGCATAGAAAGGTATCTGAGGATATATGACTGTGGTCGTCTTAGAGCTACGCTTTAGAGAAAGGGTTCAGGAAATATCTTCATACTTCTCAGTCATCCTAGGAAGTCACTTAAAATAGCTCTGTCTTGGGTTCCCCAGAAATTAATCACAGAATCACAGAATATTCCTGCTTGGAAAAGACCTCCTAGATCACCCAGTCTAACCACACACACACCACCAACAAAAAAACCAAAATCTCATCAGACACCAGCACCAAACATAGTCAACCAGATAGAACACAAAATAAACCCCTTACAGTCTCTGCTACCAGAGCAGGTCCTGAAGCGTCATGTCTGCATGTTTCTTAAACACCTTCTGGGATGGTGACTCAACCCCTCCCTGGACAGCCTGTTCTAGTGCCTGACCGTTCTGTCAGGCAATAATTTCTTCCCAATCTAAACCTCCCCTACTGCAACTTCAGCCCATTTCCTCTGCTCATATCATTATTCACTTGGGGGAAGAGGTCAACATCCACCTCTCTACAACCTCCTTTGAGGTAGCTGGTAGAGGTAGTGGTAGCTGGCAGTGAGGTCTCCTCTCAGCCTTCTCCTCTCCAGGAGGAGTGGAGACTGGGACTAAGCAACCCCAGTTCCTTCAGCATCTCCTCATGTGACTTGAAGATGGAACCGTGACAATGAAGTGGAAAACAATTTATTTTTTTTTCCAGTCCAAATGCAGTCTGGTGAGCACCGGATAGGCAGATTGTTATTGAGCTGGGTGCTGCTGTGTCTGCCCACTGTCACTGTGTTCAGGCAGAAGTGAGAAGACCATTTTCCCAAGGTAGTAATAGAAAGGTCCAACTGAAGTGTCTCTGAAGTTACAGGGCTGTTTTTCAATGGAGCACTACTGTGTTGTAGGGCTGTCCAATAAAGTCAGCCTTATGACAATAAACCAAGAGACCTGGGGCTTTTTAGTCTGGAAAGGAGAAGATTATGAGAGGATTTAATCACTCTCTATAAATCCATGAGGGCTGGGTGTCAAGAAGAAAGAGACAATCTTTTTCCAGTGGCAACCTATGACAGGACAAGGAGCACTGGCTGTAAGCTAGAGCACAGCAAGTTCCACCTCAACATGATGAAAAACTTCTTGAGTGTGAGGGTTACAGAGCATTGGAATGAGCTGCCCAGGGAGGCTGTGAATTTTCCCTCTCTGGAGACTTTCAAGACCTGACGGGATGGGTTCCTGTGTGACCTGCCCTAGTTTCTATGGTCCTGTTTGAGCAGAGCAATTGGACTCAATGACCTCTGGAAGTCCCTTCCAACCCCTAATGATCTGTGTGTCTGTGTGTAACTGTTTTCCTTTGTGCTACAGGTTGGGTGGTCTCTCCAGCTGGGGCCCTGTTGGATCTCACTGGGTCAGGATTTAGCAGGAAGTCTGCAGGGGCTGGACTGCAGCCTTTGTTTTTCCAAACAGTTGATGCCTTCCATTGTGCTTTGATTCAGACATTTAAATGAGAAGGGTCCTGAATGTTCTAAGTACTTTTTTTCCTTTCAGGAAGAAAATGCATCAACACACAAAGAGCTTGTTGTGGGCTTTTTCTTTCAGCAACTGTAACTGTGTGAAAATACTTTTTTGCTTCCATCCATCTCATCTGAAAGTATTTTAAAAGTTACCCAACTTGTTGTCTAGCCTACTTTGATGCATTTCAGATATTTTTCCTGCTACTTTGTGACACACCTGTTCTCAAGACTGCTTCTGCTGTAGCCAGAGCTTCATCTGAATCTGCTGTTGTTAGAGTTTTAGACTGTGTTTCTGTGCTGCATCTCAAAATGAAAACAAGTCCCTACCTGAGAGATCTTACTTTGAAGTAAATCTGCATAACAATTCACACAATCACAGAATTATTTAGGCTGGAAAAGACATCATCCAGCCCAGGACCTAACATCACCACATTGGCCAGACCAGGGCACTCAGGGCCACAACCAGTTTGTCCTTAAACACCTCCAGGGATGGGAACTCCATTACTGCCCTGGGCAGTTCATTCCGGGGTCTGATCACACTTTCCATGAGGAAGGGCTTCCTAACATCTAACCTAACCCTCCCCTAGTGCAGCTTCAGGCGCTGACTTCTCATCTTGGCACTAGTTGCTTGAAAGAAGAGCCCAACCTCTTCCTTTCAAGGAGCTGTACAAGTACCCCTTCAGAGAAACTTCCCTTCAGGGAGTTGTAGAGAGGAGGAAGGTCTCCCTGAGTCTCAGCCCCAGCTCCCTCAGCCTGTCCTCAGCAGACTATCCCTCCAGATCCTTCCCCAGCCCCTCAGTCTCTTTCTTGAATTGAGGGGCCCAGGACTGTTCCAGGACTGGAGAGGAGGCCTCACCAGTGCCCAATACAGGGGGAGAATTACATCCTTTGTCCTGATGGCCACACTATTGCTGATCCAAGCCAGGATGCCATTGGCCTTCTGGGCCACCTGGGCACACTGCTGGCTCCTGTTCAGCCAGTTGTCAACCAACACTGCCAGGTTCCTCTCTGCCAGGTTGCACTCTGGCCACTGTAGTGCTGCAGGGGATGTCTGGAATACTGTGTCCCCTATTTAACAGTGTTTGCTCCAGCCCAAATACTTCCCTTCTGTTCTCTCATCGATGGAGCAGCAGAGCCCATGCATATTTTCGGGGAGAGATGTATGCAAAATGTAGAGAAAAAAAGCTCTTTGACTTCTAATGCAGCTTCTCTGTTAGAATTTTACAAGACTTGGCATTTAATTCAGTAGCCTTCTCTGCAGCTTAAATTCCATCACTGTTGATTGACAAGAAGAAGCATTTGATTTTTTGGTATAAAAGATACTATGTTTTTAAATTAATTTTGTAAGATGCTGCTAGGAAGAGCTGTGAGCGACCTGGCTTCCCGCTGAAAAGCTTTTTTTGACCAAAACAGTGGTCAGATGTGGAAACGGGATCCCAGGGAGAGGGTTGAGTCAGCACCCCTGGAGATGTTTAAGGGTTGTTTAGATGTGGTGGTGGGGCATCTGGTCTAGTGGTGGACTTGTAGAGTAGAGTTACTGGTTGGACTTGATGATCTCAAGGGTCTTTTCCAACCTGAATGACTCTACAATGTTTGCCATCATTCATCTGGCTCAGGTATTAGCAGGTTTTTCTCACCAGAAAACATCTTTAGGATATCCAACTGGTTTTCTAGTTCATGTTGTGCAGCACATTGCTGCACTTGCTCTGTAAAATGGGTTCATGTCTGAGGTAGTGTTGAAAAGCAACTCCTGTAATGCGAGTATTTAAAAAGAAACACAGCTCATTATACTCACAGCTGCTCATCTAAGTTTCATTAAATCCTTTCGGTATTTTCATATGATACAAATTTTAAAAGAATAACAATAACAAGATTAATGCAATTCGCCTGCTGGAGACTTCATTCTCATTTTCAGGGTTTCCTCAGCAGGTGGCACGAGAGCTTTGTTAGTTGTAGGTACAAGCAGAGGGGTTTTGGGATATTTGTTGTAGGGTTTTTTCTGCCGGTGTTCTTTTTTCCATCACTATTTTCAAAACTAACCATCACCAGTACCCATTAAGAAGGTCAGAGCAGTCTTCTTTCCACTTCACACTACCATCCAGACATCGTAAATGAGGATGGAATCTGATCTTACGAAATACTGCAAACATACATGGCACAAGGCCAACACCTCTAGGTGTTCTGTTTGAGTATGAGGGGCTGCAGTGGGGTTTGCAAGCTGCACAACAGTCAGTTGAAAATTGCTCAACTGAGAGGATCAGCACTGAGTTTGTCATAACATCACGGTGCCAAAAGAAATCCAGTCTTCTAAGGTACCAATGCCCTGTGTTCCAGCTGAATTTGATTTGTATTATGTGAGTATCAAATTTATTTAAGCAAAAGGAACATTCTTTCTGCAGAAGCATCTTTATGAGTTTGAAACTCTCCTGATGAGCTCAAAACTCTCCTGAGGAGCTCCTCCTGTAATTAGATGACACAGTAGCACGTTAGTTCTATGACCCCACGTAAAGGATTGTTACAGGCTGTTACCTGCTGCTGCATCATATTCTTCTCAAAGTGGAATTTTCGGCTGCATCCCCTATTCAGGCCACGGTTCTAAAGTCAGCAACCCAGCTCGTATTCGTGCACCTGAAAGCGTGTCCTGAGTCTCGTTAAGAAACCCAGTGACCCTGCGGCTACTGAATCTTGGTGCTCGGCAAGGGCTTTAGGTCCCCGCATAAGGAAACCCTGGCCACCGGCAGGAATTTCTGCTGCCTTTTGCCTCAGTGCTCAGTAGATGGCAGCTGAGGATTAGTTTTCAGCAGAACCGGCCCAGGAGCTACTTCCGTGCAACTCCAGTACCTACCAAAGGCAGTCTGCACCCTACCAGCCACATTGACCCTAATGGCTCAGAAAAACTGACTGACCCCTGCAGTGGGCTTCTCCATCTCAGGAACTTGTACCACTGTGTCTGGAGCATTTTATACTGCACAGAATCACAGGATGTCAGGGGTTGGAAGAGATCTCTGGAAATAATCTAGTCCAACACCCCTGCCACAGCAGGATCATCTAAGGCAGGTCACACAGACAGGGCTGTGTCCAGGTGGGTTTGGAAAGTCTTCAGAGCAGGAGACTCCACAGCCTCTCTGGGCAGCCTGTGCCAGGGCACCCTCACAGTAAAGACGTCTTTCCTCATGTTGAGGTGGATCTTCCTGTGTTCTAGCTTATCTCCTTTATTCTTTGTCCTATCACAGGGTATGATAGAAAAGAGACTGGGCCCTTCCTCTCAACACCCACCCCTCAGATATTTACAGACATTAATAAGATCCATCTCGGCCTTCTCCCCTCCAGACTAAACAGCCCCAGTTCCCTCAGCCTTTCCTCATAGGAGAGAAGTTCAAGTCCCCTCATCATCCTTGTAGCCTTCTGTTGGAGTTTCTCCAGTAGATACCTGTCTCTCTTGAATGGGGAGCCCATTACTGGGGCTCAGTAACAGTACTCCAGGTGTGGTCACCAGGGCAGAGTAGAGAGGGGGGAAGAACCTCTCTAGATCTGCTGGGCACATTTTTCTTGATGCACTCTAGGATACCAGTGGTCTGGGATAGACTTGTCACTCATCAGAGGTACCACGTGTGAGCAGGAGGACTGTCCAGCCTGTGTGCTGTGAGCCATTTTGTGTGCTGCTGGTGAACCAGCTGCAACTCCTATTCATGGCTGGAGCTGCTGCTACTGTTCCAGACAGTAAGAGAATTTATAAAAATCCCCAGGTTTTGTCTTGACAGAATTCCTAAGATGACAAGAGAACATGCCCAGAGAGATAAAGGGTGGTCCTGCTCTGAGGTACAGAAATACTGCTGTCTTCACTCTAGCAGAGAGGGACTGAAGCTCAGAAGATGGGAGTGACTGGCTGAGAGTCACAGAGAGTTGGGTGGAGGCAGGGCTCACAGCCAGTTACGCCTGTCCCTGGATAGTGGCCTTGGCCATTGAACAGGAGGCAAAGCCTCTTATCATGTTCTGTGCGGCTGAGTACAGCAGCATGGTAGCCGGGTCTGTCCATATAATGAGAACAGACCACGCAGCTTTGGAGTGGTTCACAATCCTCACTTGCACTCAGCAGCATTTCTCAGCTGAGAGAACAGCTGAGAATCATGGAGCACCTTTAACACTAACAGGCAATTAGGACACACACTCAAAACCCCCACACTTCTGCACTGGCTGCCTAGCATCTCCTGAAAGTGCCTGGAACATTAGGGACTTTCTCAATAAGCTCACTGTTAGAGGAAGTCTTTCTCCACTTTAATCAGTAGTAACAGGTGTTTGCATGGATAAAATGCCTGCACACAACCCCCAAAATCTTGTCTTGATGCTTAGAAGGTAAGATGCTGTATTGCCTAAGTGCCTGACATGCTTCCCCAAATGTGGGGAACATGATGATTTTAAAGGATCTTTGAGCCTTTTTTGAGCTAGAAGGGCATAAAAATACCAAACTTCGATGCTAGCAGTCTAGAAGAGCAGTTGATGCAGCTTCAGCTTTGACCAATGACACTGTGAAAGGCTGTTCCACAAAACTGATGAGGAATTATTAGCCTCATGCTGTATTTGCTACCCTTATCATCCTTTCCCTGCCCACCCAGCTCCTCTTTTGTTTCACCCACTTTTCAAAAGGGGTTTGTTCTACTCCCTCTGGAGAGCAGTCTTACTGCAGGTCTTTAATGTGCCTTGGCTGGCCAGTGCTGCATGCCCAGAGCGAGCTCAGCTAACACGTTTTATTTTAATGAAAAGCAGACTCCCTTGCAGCATCACTGCTGTTCCATGCACAAGGACAGCACACGCAGAAGGTAAAAGGCCCCAATCAAAAATGTCTGCAGATTTCCACAGGTCAGACCACAGAAGAAGTTGGGATTTGTCTTACTCGCTGCTCTTTGGCTCAGACTCTGGTTGTGCAGCTGGAGAAGAATTCCATTCAGAGGAAACCTATGTGAATGTCAGCCATGGAAACGCCTGTCCTTCTGCTTGTGAAGTAACTGCTCTCACACGTTCCTGACAGACCTTGTAGCTAATGTGTGTTACCTCGCTGTAGCAAAGCAAAGCAAAGCAGGGGTGATGTCCTCTCCCACAGATCAAAGTCAGTGGGAGTTCCCTCTGAAGAGAAGTAGCAGCTATTACCACGGAGAGGTTGAGGGACCATGTCTACCTGGAATTTCCCAAGACAAAACTCATAGCTGCTGGCAGGTATTTGTCAGCATGTGGCAGATTGTGATCACTAGGTATGCAGAACAGCAAGCACTGTTGGGAGGAAGGTGTAGAAATTGTGGCAGCAGTGCCCCAGATCCTCTGCAGATGAATGCAGGCAACCGGGAATTACATCAATGCCAGGAAACAGGGACATCCTACGTGTTAAATGCAGAATTAATTCCCACAGCACATTGTGACTGCCAAAGGATAAATGGCTTGAGAGAGATTAAACTAATTTGTGGAGAAGCTTCCAAAATAAGGTGTTGAAGGGAATGGTCTGGACACAGCTTATGCCTCTGGAAGTCTCCACCACACTGACGGCCAGTACTAAAACTGTTGGGCAGGAGAAGGAGCAACTCAGGAAAAGCCTCACATCCTCTCCTCCTGAGTCCTCTGCTGAACACATACCTCCTCTTCAGACAGCACAGCACACTGCCTCACTCAGCTGAGCACAGATGAATGTCCTCACACAATGCTTTGTTCTCCAAAATCGCAAAGAAGTATTCCAGAATTATGAACATTTATGTAATTTGCATGTATTTTGCATCTCTCATTTAGATTACGAGATGAGCTTCTTACCCTTCGCAGAAGAAACACCTCTGCAAACCAGGCAAAATGTGTGGGGCTGTCAGTCATTATACCCACTGGCACAAACCACCCTCGTTACTAGCTGAGGAAAATGTTTTCAAATATGTTTTGAGGAACTGCCTGGCTTGCCTGGCTTGTGAAATGCTATGTCACAGCTATTGAATATCTCCTGTGGACACCAGGCTTGATGGGGCACTGAATTATCTATCTGTCCCTGTTCACTACAGGATGGTTGGACCAGATGAATTTTAAAGGTCCCTTCCAGCCCAACGCATTCTATGATTCTGTGAAATATGTGGCCCAAAGAAAACACCTGAGAATAAATCTCTTTTAGGTTAAAACCACCCCCCACTTGTCCTGTCACAACAGGCCCTGCTGAAAAGACTGCCCCTAGCTTTCAATAGGAAAGATGTCCTCTTTAGGTGCTGGAAGGCTGCTATAAGGTCTTCCTGGAGCCTTCCATACTCTAGGTAGAACAACCTCAACTCTCTCAGCCTTCCTTGATAGCAAAGGTACTCCATCCCTCTGATCATTTTTGTGGCCTGCTTTAGACCTGCTCCAAGAGATCTATGTTTCTTCTGTTGAGACCTTCAGAACTGAACACAGGATTTCAGGTGAGATGTCAACAGAGCAGAGTAGAGGGGGAGAATCACCCCTTTCTTTTGATGCAGCTCAGGATATTGTTGTCCTTCTGGGTTGCTAGTACACATTGCCAGGTCATGTGCAATTCTTCAAGAAGAAGTATCCCCAAGTCCTCTGCAAGACTACTCTCAATCACATTATCCACTAGCCTGTATTGATCCGAGGGTTGCCCTGACCCATATGCAGGACCCTGCACTTGGCTTTGTTGAACCTCATGAGGTTCACTTGGGTCCGCTTTTTGAGATTTCCAGATCATTCTGGATGACATCCCATCCCTCAGCTGTGTCAACAGTGCCAAGCATTGTGGCGTCATCTGTATCTCAATCCTGCTGTCTGTGCCATTGAACAAGGTACTAAACACAACTGGCCCCAGTATGGATCCCTGAGGGGCACCACTTGTCACCAGTCTCCATCTGGCAGTTGAGCTGCTGACCGCTACTGTCTGAATGCAACCATTCAGCCAATTTGTCATCCACCAAACACCCCACCCACCAGAGCCACAGCTCTCCAATGCAGAGAGAAGGGTGTTGTGGGGCGCTGGATCAAAGGCTCTACAGAAGAGCAAGTAGATGACATCTATAGTCTACAATGTAATACTGATGATCGGAACCAGAAATAAGAGCTTTTGTAAAATACTGCTTTAAAAGAACGTACTTGTGCAAATGGACACTAATAATTTACCTTTAGAGAGGTGACTTGAATGCATTTTGCAACGTTTGATGCAAGCTTTGCCTTGGGAAGACATTCTGAGTTAAGCTATGCATTGCAGAAGTTTCGGTCTACAACCAGCTCCCAAAAAGCAAGGGGAGCCCCTGAGAGCCCACAGGGATTTAAATATGTGCCAGCGCTGTTGCTCTGCTTTTAGGTTTGAAGCTAGGCTTGTACCTTCACATCCTGTTTAAGCAGAACCTCAGTGACTTGTGTATGTGACCTGCAGGTGGCCCCTGATCCAGTTTATTGGTACAGCTCTGGTCATCATACACTTTTTAAACACTCACATGGACCTTTTTACCCATCCCATTCTTTTCCAGATACTTTTCCACTGAAGTTTTCCAACAGACAGGCCAGGCAGCTTTCCCAGGCTGTCTATTTTTTGGGGCTAAATTCCACTTGGATCATTAGGGGTTGGAAGGGGAGCTCCAGAGGTCATTGAGTTCAACCCTGCTGCTGGAGCACAAGCAGCACTTGTGAATTAGATCAGCTGTTACAGCATCAGTGGGGCACACGTACCAATCCTTCATCCCAGTGCTATGTAATATGTCAAGTATAAACCACAAGTAGGTTATATAACTACGGTGAATAAAGAAAACAGCTATGATTTCCAGCCTTGACTGCTGGCAGGTGTGTTTGTCAGTCCCTCTTCATTGTGGATGTGGACTACATGTTACAAGGTCTGTGGAAATGTTTGCAATTTCACATGCTCTATTTTTCATTCTTTGGTGGTTTTAATCATCCCAAAATTAGTTTTCCAGAGCCTGTCAAAGCTTAGCAGTCCAACTTAGTGTTACTTGAGACACAGTGATTCAGCAGTAATGACTTGAAAAGTGTTTTTGCACACACAAAACTCAGTTTCTGGCTAAATAAACTGTGGCCTCTTTCCAGACAAAAAGAAAGGAATTCCTTATTTGAACTCAAGATACTGTGGTAAGTTTATCTTAATGAGGTGGTTAGAGACTCATTTTTAATTATATGGAGGAATCCTCTCAGACCCAGTGAAACAGCATTGGAAGATATTAATCTGGGCTAGAAAAATCCAATTATCAGAAACAAGTGGGCAGCTTTTCTCAACACCATTCATTACCTTCTGCAGGAGCCCAGTTTTAATTAAAACAAACAAAGCTCTGGTGTTCTGGGTACTTTCCAGACTGGTTCAGGCTCAGCTGCCAATTCTGTTTTCCCTTGGCTTTATCTATATTCAAAGTCATTCCAATTTAACTCCCAAGCAGTTTTTAATCACACTGAATGAAATAGATGCTAACTGCTGCAGAAATGCACTTAATTTGATTTAAATAAGGTTTACAACAGTCTCGTTAATTGAGTTTACTGCTACCTTGCACTGCTTGATATAACTTTCCCAAAGGAATGAATAATGTTTTCAGATTATATGACTAAGTTTGAAGTACACGGCGTAATTTTGCACGTAAATACTACTTATGCCAAGGAACCCCAGTTTTGAGGAAGGGCTTGGGCAACTCCAATCTCCTTGAAAGACCAGAAGGACATTCCATCAATCACCAGCTATGGGCTGGGGATCACTGAGTTGTGGGTTTGCACAAGTAACTGCTCCTTGCACTCCTGACCATATCTGGACAGGAATTTCATGTGCTATTAACTACCCAAGACAGCATTTCAGTGAGTGGCAGATAAATGAGGACCGGATAAAATATCAGACGACACTGGTGAGCCGAGGTGGGTAAAATATTTAATGAAACCAAGAGCACAGGTGATGTTTTCAGAAGCTGACAGGCACTTGTGTTTTGTTCCCTAGAAATCAAAGTGAAGCTGTGTGGATATTCAATTGTACCTGGCCCTAAGGAGATATGGTCGATACCCAAATAAGCAGGGATTCTGTATAAAAAGTAGCCTAAAGCAAACATGAGTGATATACAGCAGCACTTCTCTTCAGGGGTGAACTGGCCCTACTGGTGACAGGACAGCTTATGCTCCTTTTGCTAAAATAGAAAAACAACTTCCTTATCCCAGAAGTTGGCAACTTATGGCTCAGACAGGTGGACTATTCACTGGGTGAGAAACTGGCTGCATGTCTGAGCCCAGGCAGCTGCGCTGAATGGGGTGAAACTGAGTTGGTGGCCAGTCAAAAGCTGCTCACCAGGGCTCAGTTTTGGGGTCAATCTTGTTTAAAGTCTTTATCAGTGGTATGGATGAGGGGTTGAGTGCACCCTCAGCAGGTTTATATATGACACCAAACTGGGCAGGTGTGTGGATGTGATAGAGGGTAGGAAAGCTCTGCAGAGGGACCTGGATAGGCTGGATTGATGGGCTGAGGTCAGCTGGATGAGGCTTCACAAGGTCAAGTGCTGGGCCCTACAATTCATTCACAACAACCCCTGCAATGCACCAGGCTTGGGGAAGAGTGGCTGGAGAACTGCTCAGTAGAAAAGGACCTAGTGTTGCTGATTGACAGCAGCTGAACAGGAGCCAGCACTGGTCTCGGTTCTAGACATTTCAATACAAGAAGGACATTGAGGTGCTGGAGGGGGTCCAAAGAAGGGCAATGAAGCTGGTGAGGGGCCTAGAAGAGTGGTCTGATGAGGAGAGACTGAGAAAACTGGGGTTGTTTAGTCTGGAGGAGGCTGAGAGGAGACCTTACTGCTTTTTACACTTCCTTGAGCAGAGGATGTAGAGAAGTGGGGGTTGGTCTCATCTTCCAAGTCACCAGCAATAGGACAACAGGAAAACACAAGTTGTGCCAAGGCAGGGTTAGATCGGACATCAGGACAAATGTCATCCCTGACAGAGTGGTTAGGGGCTGTAACAGGCTGCTCAGGGAGGGAGTAATCACTGCCCCTGGAGGGGTTAAAAAAGCAACATTGAAACAAGCGCGGAATGGCGGGGATGGGGTGATGATTGGACTTGATGATCTTGGTATCTCTTCTAGCCTTAATCACTGTGATTCCTCACAGGCAAATCTCCTGTTTTGGAACCTTAGATCAAAGTAGGTTGTCCTCACACAACATAGTCATACGTTCATTGATTCACAGAATGGTTCAGGTTGGAAGAAACCTTAAAGTTCATAGTTCCAAACCCCCTGCCATGAGCAGGGACACCCCCACTAGACCAGGTTGCTCAAGGCCCCATCCAATCTGGCCTTGAACACTTTCAGTGAGGGAGTAACCACAACCTCCCTGGGCAACCTGGTCCAGTGTCTCACCACCCTCACTGTGAAGAACTTCCTCCTGACTTCTAGTC
>VZRI01003060.1:49624-73405 GCA_013397515.1 Upupa epops
AAAGTGGGCTGTGGCTACCCCTGCAGCAGAGGTAGCCAAGCTGAGACTTTCTTTTGTTTTCCACCCTTCAGTGGCAGAGAGTTGAGAGCCATTGCTTGCCCCCCCATACACACCCTTGGGAGGTTGGGAGAGCCCTCTTTCTCCTAGAGGAGCTCCCTCTCTCTCAAGACATCTTGCAGTCGAAGACAATGACGATGGCAATAAGAAGAGAAGGAAAAAGAAGAAGGAAGAAGTGCCTTCCCTTTATGGACTCTGTCCACCAATCACCTGTAGAGTGCAGACACTGACTGCTAGGAAAGCTGCCCCCAGCTTCAAAATAAAATGCTTTTTCAGCATAAAAGCACCACAACAGTTGAAAATGTAGTAATTTTCAAACCAGAACAGTACCATACATGCAACAAAGCGGGTCTAACTGGGCTTCTACAAGGTGATTGAAGCAGGTCTTTCACAGAAGGCTTTGAAAGATATTGGACTCGAAAGGCTAAATGCTGTTAAAAGGTAGGGAATAGCAGTGGTGGTTGTAAAGGTACTCCTCACTGTTTTTGTCCAACATCCAAAATATATCCCAACTTTACATCTCTGCTTGAAAATTTGGATCTGTTAGGCACAGTTGTTTTGATCTATGATTCTCTTTGGAAAGCAAGATCTTGTTCATAACTTCAAAGTATGGTACTACAGATATTGTCCTTTTTCAGTGACACTTCAGAATCCCCACCGAAAATGTGAAGCAGTCAAAGTGCCCATTCTACTGGTGGAAGATCAAACATTGTGCCAGTCTCTAACGAGGACATGGCAATTGGTGAATCAGTGATCCTACTTTCAGAATGGGCCAAGTTCAGCAAGTGACTATGAAATCAGCTTGCACATACCTAGAAAACATCAGCAAGAGTAAAAACATTCAGCATGGGTATCTGAAAAACAGACCTCTGGCTTGGTAGGTTAGAAGCATTAGAAATGGATATTTCCAGAGATTTTTAGTAAGAACCTTATGACAAGGGGGGGCCTACTGGAAAGCTGCAGAGGGACTGTTCACAAGGGTGTGCAGTGACAGGATGAGGGGCAATGGTTTGAAACTAGAGCAGAGGAGATTTACAATGGGTGTTAGAAAAAAGTTCTTTACAACGAGGGTGGTGAAATACTGGAACAGGTAGCCTAGAAAGTTGGTACAAGCTCCATCCCTGGAGGCATTCAAGTGGTCTGGGCAATCTGCTCTAGTGAGATATGGCCCTGCTTTTTGTAGGGGGGGGGGTTGGACTAGATGACCTTTAAAGGTCCCCTCCAGCCCAAGACAGTCTATAATTCTCTTCTCCTTGAGATGCAATAATTCTGTGATTCTGTATTTGCTGTTCTCAGCTCAGCCACAGAATGTACAGAAGCTATAAGTTTCACCAATAATTTCTCTACCATCCACCAATAAATATGGAAACAAATATGAAAGGTGATGGTCCCACAGCATCTGCTGTCTGTGCTGTGATGTGCCTACAGTCTATAACTGACAACCCACCAAATGAGCCCAGCCCATATGAAGGGCTGTTACAGTTCACACACCCCTGTAAAATCACATTTCCCCCAAGACAATGTGTCTAACCTGTGTCAGGGCTTTGTCCCCCTCACAGAGAGAAAGATTTTCCTTCTGTTGATATGGAAAAATAAAGCTGCAGGCAACTGCACTCTGTAGGTTGTGATACACAACTTGGGAAAAGCAGATCTTACTCCCCACATTTAACTGGGCACAGATGAAAAGGTCTCAGGAATGTATTGAGAATGTCCTCATCCACTAAAGAAGAGATGGGTTTGATTTGTAAATTACTGAGTTAGTTAAATTTCAATCACATCTGCAAGAGCAGCCTGCTTACAGGCCTTGACTTACTTGAGGGATGTCCTGAAGAAAGAAGAGTGGAAATCAGGAGGAGCACAGAATGAAGTGCATGGGAGATAATTAGTAGATGAAGGGAACTGAGTGCATTGGTCAAAACCTGTGAACTGATGTTTTCTCTCAGCTAGTAGCCAATGTGAGAAGCCTATTAGAAGCACAGAAAATAAGGATTCCTCATCAGCACCAGATGGATAGTAAAAGGCAAGGGAAATTGTCAAAGGCACTAGAAACACAGGCAGTTCCCAGCTACACAGCCTAGCTCCCAGTTACAGGGAGAGGTTGCTTGACATGGCCACCTATTTGCTGTACCTAGTTTTTACAAAAAAACCTCCCACTTGTTCCTTGTGAGGAATAACTTTGAACTAGTCATTAGCAGAATTCCTTTGCCTTCTCTTCATTCAGCTCTGCTTGTGTCAGAGACAAACAGAGTGAGAGCACTGCACAGGTGTGAATGACAATCCCAGGGTGCAAACCAGGGCGGAGCTGCAAAGCCTTTTTGGGGTTTGTGTGGAGGACCCCCTTGACGGGGACCAAGTGACCCTTGATACAAGTTTCTTTATTTAAAATATGGGGGCATGGGGGTGGGGAGTGGGGAAAGGAGTGTTTGTTCCCAGTAAAAACCCCTCAGATGCTGGAATTTTCTAGGCAGAAACTACTCTTTCTGTGCCACGTTTAGAGCATGATTCCAGTTACTGTCCCACTTGAATGCCCACAGGAAGTTCTTCCAAAGGCTTCATTAATTTTCTTTTTTTCTCTGTATTCTCATCCCATTGTCAGCTTCTTGCTAATAAATATCTCATAGAAGTAGATACTGATACTTGAGGTGTGGAGAAATGGGGAAGTGAATCCCGAAGAAAGCAATGCTCCTGGTAGCAGGCAGCCTTCTCTGAGATGATATACGCTCTGATTTGGGAGTGATATTAATCAGGGCATGTCCCAGTTAATGAGACTGTCTGTGGGCCAAAAGTGTTGGGTCATTAATAAAGTTATATAATGTTAATAATAATCTGAAAAACAAAGAACTACAACTCTTCCTTCATCCAATACCCTACGTCAACACCAAATACAGAATGGGGCTCCTTTCTTCTTGGCAGAGGACTGGCAAAATTACTGCACTTTTCACAGCCACCTTTAATCACAACAGGCACAGCTCAGCAAATACTGCATGGGATTGCTTCCCAGCTTACTTAGGTATTGGCCTTTCTGCCAGCCATGGTTCATCGGGTCTTAGTGGGTGCTGTAGAGCTAGCAGGCTTCATTATGCACTAAAAACCAACAAAGGCATTTCAGCTGGCTGCTTCAAAGGATGAGGGACCCCTGGTCTGGGCTGAGAGGAGCTGACAAAGGCAAAGTCAGGCTTCAGTAACTTTTAATGACAGGTCTTGTTAGGGTTACAGAAATAACCCAGCCATTGTGCTGTGGCTGAGTCTGCAGGGAGACCCCATCCCTCTTGACGCTACAGGTCATGGTGCTGAGAAGGAGATTGTTATCCTCAGAAGTAGTCACTCAGCGCTTTGGCAAGAGGTTTGTGACGCGGAGCCGAGATGCAAACATCACTGCTGCTTGACAGACTGGAGACTGATCACTGCCCCTCCTCTGTCTCATCCCGCTTGCAGGATCTCCCCTCACATTTTTGTTCCAAGTGGGAAAAAGTAGTTTGTTTCAGCAAAGTCTTTGGCCCCTTCCCAGGCCCCCTAATTGCCCCCTGAAGTAATGCACTAACTGGTGCAGCGCTTCAAAGTGCACTACCTGGAAATATCACTAATAAATTGCCATCCCTTATTTTTCCCATGTCTTATTATATCTTTGATATCAGAAAAGGATGTTTAACATTTTAGAAGGCTCTCTACAATTTTCCTGCTTTTACTCGTAAAAAAATTACCAAAGCAAAAATCAGTGGTGAGGATCGTTAGGAACCAAAGGAGGAAACTTCCCAAGCTCTCCAGAAATGCCATATTCTTAGTGTTTCTTCACATCAATCCCACTCATTCAAGGTCTTGGACACCTTTCTGGCTTTAAGAACATTGTGTCGGCCAAGACCATGAACAAAATCTGTCCCAGTCTTAGTTGTTTGGCCATGTCTTGAGTGATCCTATACTGTCGATAAATCTTCTCATCAGTCACCACTCAGTAACTTTTCTGTGTCAAGAATGGACGAGGTTCTCAATAAATGACTGAGGCGAAGTCAAAATCCAGCTGTTGGTGTTTCTTCTGAGCAATATTTATTTACTATGATTTGTGCTACAATAGCTCCTGAAACCCCAGAGATGATATGGGCTATGTGTGAGATACAGCTGCACACCCTGGAAGTTCACGGTCTGAAAAATGAAGACAAACAGCTCAGATGTTTTTGCAGACAAAGAAACTCATACATCATGAAATTCAAGAGTCCCGGTGGGAGAAAGATTTGCTCGGTAGTGTGGATAAGATTGGCAGGAATTCATCCCCCGACAACATCAGGATAAACTATGAGCTTAGAACAACTTCGAACAACATTTAATAATTTAAATGACAGATGTATCATCTGTCCTTCATTTAACATCAAAATAGCCTCCGTTAACACCCATTTCAGTGGCTGGATGTCTTCTCTCCTGGCTGGATCCCCTCTGCACTTCCGGTACAGCGATGTTCGCCATCAGTTTGATCAAATCCTTCTGAATTTCTGGTTTTTAGGTACTTTCATTCTAGAAAACAGCACTTTGTGGCAGTTCTGTTAAACTCACAAGAGCTCCACATGGGGAATTCAGTGGTATTGAATGACTGTTATTTTAATGTCATTTGTGTACTCAGTTGCAAGGAGTTATAAAATGTAATTATTCTGAGGGGTTTAGAGAATTTCTTTCGAAGACATTTCACAGTCAGCAACCTCAGCAAAGCCCTGCTGAACCAACACAGGAAGACAGAGAGAAATGCTCTGCAGTGTTTTTCCCATTGTTGATTTAAGAATTTTTTTCAAGTGAAACCTAGTTCCAGGGGCATGGGAAATTGCCCTAGATTTACATCCATACACCACAGAGGAAGAACCCCCCTGATCCCACACAATAAATAATTTCTCATTTTATTTTAATATGCAACAGCATGACAGCACACTGGGGAGAACAGGAATGCAATGGTATCGCAGCTGCACATTGGCACACCAGTAGGAGGACAAACCCCAGACAATACTGAGTTCAGAAATGCAGATCCAGCACATGGTTACAAAAGCTGTGTTACAACCTTTGGTGGACTCCTCCCTGCCACACACATGGTATCTTGTGTCTTACAGGAGAATAAGTGGGATCCTTAGAAATTACAGGCTTCAAGCATAGATATTCTTGTCCTTTCCTCAGTATATTCTTAGAAGAATCATCAACTTGTATGCAGGGTAAAAACCTATTGGCTTCAAATGCCTCAGGATGTGAAATGTTCAAGCTGCTCATGGTGTTTGGATGGAAGCACCACTCCACACCCAAAATCACTGCCAGGCTGGCAGGGACAGTAGGGAGGAGAGAAGAGCTGTAGAGAACATTCAGAGTTGGGCAAACACATGCATCTTATCTGGTCAGCAAACCAACTGTCTCAAAAACGCCATGTCAACCAGAGTAGGGCTCGGCACTTAGGGTTTTCACACCAAGTGCACTTGTAGGAAACGGAGCTTCCCAGAGTCTGATGCCTACCCTCTCCTCCACACATGCTCAGGAGTTCAGAGCAAGCAGAGCCACAATGAAAATCTTTCTGCTTTTTTTTTTTAACTGCTGTTCCTGTGTTTCTTTGCTGGTTTAATTCGGGACAGAGCCCATAGCAAGGTGCGGGGAGAGGACAAGGGTGCCCTATTAATCCCTCGGGAGGGCTTCTGTACACCAAAGCTGAAATCACAGGGGTTTCTTTGAGATTTCAGTAAAGAAACAGACCCAAAGGGAAAAGAGAGCCAGTAAAGGAATTTAGTAAAATTATGTGTCAGTCGCTGTGGTTCTTTGCTGGGCTCCTTTCTGATGGTGATCCAAGGAAACTGCCAGAAGGTCAGAGGATGTGACCTGGAAAGACCAAGACCTAGTTGGTGCTGTTTGCAGTAGGTGTCCAATTTGTTTTCTTCTGATATTTTTCCTATAAAGTATACTCTTTTATAACAGAGAACCTAAAATAAAGCTCTTCAATCTGAATGGAAGCCATTCAATTAAAGCTGCCAAGCATTTTAGTGGGATTTGACAGTGCCTGGGCTGTTACTCAATTGCAGGAGACCTCACTGCAATATGATTGGGGTTTTTTAACGCCATTGACATCACAGCAATCATGGACTCTATGACAAGCCAGGGGAATGAGCCAAATCCAGTATCCCTAGAACCTCTGCCTCACAGGGGGTATCCATCATGATCTGGCCAAAAGTACTGCAAGAGTTACATCTCACAGTCATTTAGCAAAAGGGAGCAAACAAGAGTTTCTGAAATAAAGTAACTGAAATCTCTGCTTCCTTCAATACCTGTCACTCAGTCTTTTTCCTCCCAAACTTACCTTTCTTTTCTCACCTTTAGAAATTACTAGACATGTTGTTCTCCTCTATTAACCCAAGGCCATTTCTCACTCTTTTGGTTGATCCACTATGATCTTTATTTCATTACAGCATCATTTCACTACAACCAACATCCTTCTCCTCCTCCTTGCTGCCTTCCCTAAAACGTAGTCATCTATAACAAAATAAGAAAAGCACTTAGAAAACCTAGTTCTTTCCAGTAGGGAAGTTAAAAGCTTTTCCTACTCTTCCAGTTCTACGGAATGCTCCAGTGATAGGGTCCCCATAGCAGCTTGGACGGTAGATGTGTTTCACTGCCAGCTTATTGCATTGATTTCAACTCAGAGGACACTGGAACAAACAAAAATCATAATCTTGTTCCCCCATCTTTCTCTAACAATACTCGAGAGTAGACAAGAATACTCATTTGTCTATTTTAAAATGATGTTTTAATTACTCATGTCATGCCTCAGCAAAATGGCCAGACTTTTGTTAAAATGGGGCTTAATTGCATTATGGAGCCTTCACGGGACCCTTGCACATAAAGCGCTTTTCTTCAGACTTTCAAGACCTAAATTTGCAGTTGGCTTCTGACCAGCGCACTCGAGCAGATAGGCACGTAGGTAGCAGGCAGGCCCTGTGCCGATGAAGTAATCATAGTTGACTGCCTCGCCTGCGCTATTCCAAAATTGGATATGCATGTTGGTTTTCATTTTGAATTCATTAAAACAAAGAAATGCCCTTGGTGTGTCAGAAAGCAAGGAGACACCTTCACGGACTGTTGGCTACATCCCGGCAAAGCTTCACAACAGACTGTTAGACAAAAAAGAGACTGATGCTGATACCTTAACAAGCATCCCATCTGTGAGGTCATCGGGATATTTCAAACAACTTTCAGCTCTCATTAGTTTAGCCATTTCTACAAGTACGTCTTTATCTTTTGTAACTTTTACTGCCAAACTTCCTGGAAAAGACCCCACGCTTACCCATGGCTCAGTCTGCAGTAATCAGCCACCAATTTATGTGTCCTTGCACTCGCAGGCAGTATATATTTATATTAACCTTTCAAGTTATGAAGTTTTGGGTTTACCCCTGTAACTATCTGCCTTCCACCATGCAAATCTCATTATTCCTAATAGGCTGCAATTAGGATCCCCAAGCTGTTGATCACAGTGACGAGCATTTTCCAAGAATAAGTGCTTTTGCTGCTGTATATAGTGATGGAATGTGTAACAGACACTGTGCCTGAAAAGTACCAGTGAGTAATGGGGCTGCAGGCTCATGGCAATCCTTCTCAGCTCTCTGGTTTTGTACCTTCACTAAGTAACACAGAGGGTAGAGCACAGTCTGTGGCTTAACATATACCGCACTATACACAACATCTCATGTAAATGAGAGTCACGAGTTTTCAAGTCTGCCAGTCCTGAGTGAGTAAATGGACATCTATTACCATTTCTTACAGCTTTATGGACTTGCATGAGGTAAAGCAGGTTTGTCAGTAGTGGCCCACGGGTAAGACGGTTGTCAGTACTGGCCCGCGAGTTAGGCGTTTGTCACTCTAACA
This sequence comes from Upupa epops, assembly GCA_013397515.1. Taxonomy (NCBI): domain Eukaryota; kingdom Metazoa; phylum Chordata; class Aves; order Bucerotiformes; family Upupidae; genus Upupa; species Upupa epops. The sequence goes on from VZRI01003060.1 coordinate 57,551, forward strand.
AGTACCCCTCCACAAGGGAGGCCAGAATGTTATGTTTTAAGAACTCTCATGTCTGTATTTAGAATTTTCTGGACTGAAACATGCTGCTTCTTAAGGGGCAAGAGGCAACATCCACAGGCCTTAATTACATCATTCTTTCACTGCTGCTGCAGCTTTCTCGGTTTCGTGTGAAGGGCATTAAGTGGAAAAGGAGAACTGGTGAAGCCCTAACAGCAGGTGGATGGATGCAGTATGAAGAAATAAAAATTGATGCCAAGGAATCTGTAGGGCCTTACAAGAGAAAACAGACCTTTTGACTGGGATGCAAAAAGCAATGACAACCCCAAAATATTTGCTCATATGCAGAGCTGGAAAGGTTTCCACCCAAATCAAGATGAAGTGAGACATGATTTAGTAAAGAAATTGGAAAATGAAATCTAAGCAGAAGATGTCGCAGGGTTTCAGAAGTACAACAGTCAACAGCTGGACTGGACAGTTGGTGGGGAGGCTGAAGGAGCAGTAAAATAGAGAAGAGATTACAAAAAAAGTGGCCTGGATGGGAGCAGCACAAGTGGAAAGTGGATCATCCAACCCAAAGTTGAGAAGGGCAGCAGTGAAGGATAGGAAAGACCCTATAGGAGAGGTACAAAGCTACATTCTGATCACAGTGTAAATTCCAGCTGTTTTCAGACTGGTCTGCTGTAAATTGAACATAAGAATTCTTCCCTCCACTATTCCACTTCCTTTTCCAGTGCTGTATGCTGGCTAACATAGTGTGTACAACAACAGTCTTTTCAAAGTAAATAAAGTATTTGTGAGGCTTCAAGTGATCTGAGTACAGAAGGGAAAGCTCTCCACACCTTCTCAGCTATCCACTGCCTGCATGGGCTGCTCTGTCTTCGCATAGATTCCCACCAAAATGAATAAACCTGAACAAACGTGTTCAGAAGCCACACACTCACCTCTGCTTCGCCAGGAGGAGCCCTGAGTTTGGATGTAACTAATTCTGTAGGTTCGACAGCCATTCCTCTCATTTCCTTCTTTATGCCTACCCTACTCACTAGTTTTATTCGTGTGCCACTTTGGACCGGGATAGAGTTAATTTTCTTCATAGAAGGTATGGGCCCCAGTTTTTTATTTGTGCTGAAAACTGTGTTGATAATTCAAGTTTGTTTTAGTTATTGCTGAGAAGTGCTTGAGCAATATAAAGGCCTTTTCTGCTTCTCACACTGCCCTAGCAGCAAGTAAGCTGGGGGTGCACAAAACACTAGGAGGAGGCTCAGCCAGGACAGCAGACCAAAGGGGTACGACATCATACTCAGCATATAAACTGGGGGGAGAAGGAAACAGGACACACTCAGAGTGATGGCGTTTGTCTTCTCAAGTAACCATTACGCATGCTGGAGCTCAGCCTTCCTGGATATGGCTGAACACCTGCTTACCAACAGGAAGTGGGGCATTCACTCCTGATTTTGCTTTGCCTGTGCATATGGCTCTTGCTTTACCCATTAAACTGCCTTTATCCCCACCCACGACATTTCACCCTTTCTGCTCTGTTCCCCATCCTACTGAGATGGCAGCTGTGTGGGGCTTAGTTGCTGGCTGGGTTTAAGCCACAACAATTTTGCATGACTTATTTACAGTTATAGTGGGGAAACAGCAATAGCATTTCTGTTGGTACTTTCCATAGCCACCCTTTCACATAGAGGTTTCTCAGTAACTGCAGAAAAGAGCTGCTTTCCTGTAAAGGATGGCTTCTAGGTTTCTTCCTTTACTCCCTTACAAACCTTCTCAAAATTCTTTAAACACAACAGCCATCACATGCTTCATTGCATTTATCTATATGTTCCTCTTGGTTTTCATCTTTGCAGATGATGTGTTCAGTCGGACTCAAGATGGTTTTCCTCTCACCATTCCACAAAATGGAAGCTTATGTGCATTTGAGCAGTAAACTCCCTTTCCTGTCTCAGACAGAAATGTTACTGTGGGTTAAACACTACCTTTTCCTGGTGCAAACTTTATGTAATTCAGATCAAACAAGTGAACTGAACTGCAGGACCAAACAAGGAAGAAAGAGAGGTTAAACAGCCAGTCCTTGGCAACTAGAATTAATCGTAAATAGTAATCGATGCTTTCCAAAGGACTTCTGCAAAGTGATGTCAAAACAGTATTTGCATCCAAAAATCCTGGACATGCACATGAGACTGAAGCTTTATGTATCTCTTATGATTCTGCAGTACTACACGGAAACCATCCATGGAACACAAAGACGTTGCTAGGGATGTCCTCCAAAGATGTCACTTCTGCTAGACGTTGTGATACTGGATAGTAACTCTTGGAACTGACATCAAGGAGGAGAGCAAATTTAACCAAAATGTGCTAATCAAGGTCTTGGTCTCTTCTCTTCAAAAGCCTTCACAGAAAGACCCTTCAGGGTCTGATAAATTTTAGACAGATGACTCACAGCATTGTGGTGTCTGTCCCGTGGAACCAGGTTAAACAATATGACAATGTGACAACAAAATGGCAGGTGGTCAATAGTCAGTCCAGTCATCACAATTATTTGGGATGTAATTCATCTGCTTCTTGGAATATCCTAGAGATACAAACAAGGCAGCTGTGCTTCCAGGAGCCTGGTGTATCCTCACCTCCATCTGCAAGGACACAAAAATGCTCCACGGTTCTAATTCCGCAAAGCATTGACCTCAGGATGCAGATAAGTGCTTGGTCACACAAAAACTCAAATGACAGTGAAAACCTGTGAAGCAGGTCAAGATTTCTAGGGTAAACAATAACTGCTGTCTCCGTAAGATAAACACTGGATGCTCTGTAAGATAAACAAACCTGGTCTTTATAGGTGGTTTTTAGCCTTGTGTGCCCTTTGCAGATTAATTACTCTATGGTAGGGTTTTCCTGGAACAGACATAGCCTAGGACTCAATGCAGCAGCTTAAATGTGGCTGTTTAGAGGACTCTAAGATCTCTGTGCCCAGATGCCACAAAGAAAATTCCGTCTCCTGCGGATTGTGCATCATGGTTGTCCATTCTGTGCTGATGTCTTGTATCTGTATGCATGAGGAATTAACCATTCAGGAATGGATTAGCAAATACCCAGAACATTTAACAGCCTTCAGGGCAATAACCCACTGCCCCAGAGACCGGCTTGTAATCAGGTAATGGATGTCATCATGACATGAAGACATAGCTCTTTCAGCAAGAAAGAATCTAGGTTTGCCAGCAAGAAACGAGGGAGAGGAGAGAATGCTCAAAATGATTTGGTGACCATGAGCTAGCAAAGCTCAACCTCCCACAAGGATGACAAGGGTCCCTGCCCATCCCCCTACAACTTTGCCCTGGGAAAGATCCTGAACCACCCACAATGCACAGTGATAGAAAACTTGCCTCATACCTAGGCACATCTCTGTTTTCTTAGCTTCAGAAGTGCCTTTCCTCCCTTAAGAGATCATCAAGTGAAAGGCACATCAAGGCTGAAGCTAAGCCTGAAGTAGTAGCATATCAACTACTCCCTAGTAATGGCCAGCAGTTACACATGGTCTTACCTTGTGGCAACCACAGGACATGTGAGGGACTTAACCTTTGCAGAAAGCCTGCTCAGTGTACCACAGGAGGACAGAGTGATCAGGATCTGTGCTTTCTGCCTAGCACAGTAACTTGCTTGCCCACACAGACCTAACAGAAACCCAGTGCATGCTGAAATACCACCAAGAAACCAAGATCTATTTCCATCCTTCTCATCAGACCAACTCTAATCTTAATCTTCCTGGGCTAACCAATCCCTTCTGCTGAGGGCTCCAGACGGGATAACAGCAGCCTAATCAGCATGACAGAAAGGGAAAATGTGGGAGCAAAGCCTTGTTTCCTACTCCTTGAAACCCAGCCAACAAGTTATTTAATCTGCAGCAACATGTACAGTACCAGTAGCTTGTAAATGAGATGATTAATATCGATTTTAAAACTTTTTTTAAGAGGTAAAGTTGCAAAGAGTTTCCTGTAGGCAGGTGGATCACCTCTGGCAATATCTAAATTGTCTGAAAGAATTAAGCATCAGATTTCTTTCAGCAATCTGTGTAAGTATTTGGCCAATTCCAGGAGATACGATCTCATTAATAATATTTCTTGCACTATCTTTCACATGGGTTTTGGTTGGATTTTTTAATGCATTTGTTTGTGTAAAGAACAGAAACTGAGACAGAGGTTTTAAAACTAGATGTCCTTCTTTTACCAATCAGTTACTTTTCTCCTTCTATCTGGCTAAGCTTTTTCTGCAATAGCTCTGTCTGTCTAATGGTTAATCAGTAGGTGCAGATAGGGTTTCTTTTTCTGTATTTAGAAATACATTCTCCATAAAGGGAGATAGCAGGGGGGAAAAATCCCACAGAGAAGTGGGCAGCAGAAAAACAACCATGTAACCTTCTTTCTTTCAGCCCTCAGCTTGTCTCACTTCAGAGGTCTATGTGTAAAGCTGGGTCTACAAAATTTGGTTGTATTGTTAATCCAGATTATTTTAATGGAGATCTCAGCATGGGGAAGCACCTGTAGCCTAAGAGCACAACTTAATTCTGAACTAAATCGCTAGGGAGAATCATGCTGGGTTCAGTGCACTTTGAATTAGGTATAATGAAATATCTTGTGCCAACACATCATAAACCTGGAGGAGAAGGACTTGGGGGTGTTGGTTGACAAAAACTCCACATGAGCCAGCAATGTTCGCTTGCAGCACAGAAAGCCAATCGCATCCTGGGCTGCATCAAGAGAAGCGTGACCAGTAGGTCGAGAGAGGTGATCCCCCTCTATTCTGCTCTCTTGAGACCCCATTTGAAAGACTGCATTCAGTTCTGGAGCTCCCAATGCAGAAAGGATATTGAACTGTTGGAACATTTCCAGAGGAGGGCCATGAGGATGAGTGGAGGGCTGGAGCACCTCTCCTATGGGGACAGGCTGAGGGAGTTGGGGCTGTTCAGCCTGGAAAAGAGGAGACTCCGGGGAGATCTGACAGTGGCCTTCCAGTACCTGAAGGGGGCTGCAGGAGCTCTGGGAGGGGCCGTTTACAAGGGCTTGCAGTTGTAAGAGTAGAGGTGATGGTTTCAAGCTGGAAGAAGGTAGGTTTAGACTGGAAGTCAGGAGGAAGTTCTTCGCAATGAGGGTGGCGAGACACTGGACCAGGTTGCCCAGGGTGGTTGTGGCTGCCCCCTCCCTGGAAGGGTTCAAGGCCAGATTGGCTGGGGCCTTGTGCAATTTGGTCTAGTGGGGGGTGTCCCTGCTCATGGCAGGGGGTTGGAACTGGATGATCTTTAAGGTCCCTTCCAACCAGAACCATTCCATGACTCTGTGAATCCGTGAACCATGGCTGAAAGACCAGTTGTCATCATGTTGGGCTAACATGTAGAAAAAACTGACAGACTTGTATGAAGTTAATAATCTCTCTCTCTAGATTAATCTAAAACCCCATTTGGAGAAACTTTAAGGGTTGCCAACAGCTTCTAGCATTATTCCATAATTCTGCAGATTCAAATGATAGACTGATACCTTTCTTACATTAAATGAAAAGGAATTATACCTTTTTCAAAAGAATTAAAGATCTGTGAAATAAATTGGACTGTAGTTCTCATTTTGTCTTTTTAACTGTTCACATTCCTTCACCCTCTCTACTCCTGTGCAGCAGACATCCCACTTTTTAAACTCTAACAGCACGGATTAAGGTGTTTCTGACTCTGCTGTGGTGGAAATTGTTGTAGTGGCTTTAGTATAAGGTTCACTGATAGCACAGTCAAAGAACAAAAGAGGCCCAGTATGGGTTAGACTCTGCTGCTCAAAATATTTCTGTAGAGATGGATGCATGTGCTGAAGCAATCTCACTGCCACTAATGGGATAAAATCCCCTTGCAAAGGATGTAGGAGGGTGTAGGGTGTGGAATATGGATTTGACACTGGCTATGGAGCAGCTAACCTATATAGCCCGAGAAAGGTGCATGCTGAAGACAGGCAGCTCTCTGCTAAGCCAATGTTAAACTGATTCACATGGAGTGGCACTAGATGACAGTCCCTCTGCAGCACTGAACCGGTATCAGGCCCGTCTCAAGTTCACTATGGCAGGGTTTAATTTGTGTGCAAATGACCACATTCCATGAGCTTGATGCCGATTAGTATTCTTTATGGCAAACCTGATGTTTCATTGCAAATCTCGCAGCTTTGAAGAAGAGAAGGCAGGCTATGGATGAATATGGAGACTCCCAACAGTGTAGGCACGCAGCAAGAAACAACTTTTGGCTCTGGACAGACATCCCGGAGTGATGCAGCTGCATGGATTCAACATGTCCCTGCCCTCCCTTGTCTGGGCTGCCACTTCCTGGCTTGCAAAAGCTCTCCTGTTCCTTTTGTTCCCCTTAATATCAGCAAAACCAAGTTATTTCAGCTGAAAGAGTCCTGGGAGGAGGGGACATGTAGCATCCAGCCCCACATGGTGAAGAGAGGCCACCAGCCATAGCTGGGGAATACATTCCTGAAGAGAGTCACAGAATTATGGAGGTTGGACAAGACCTCTGATATTATCAAGCCTAGCCCATGACCTAACATCATCACTAAATGCCACATCCAGTCTTTTCTTATGCACCTGCAGACCACACTTTTCGTGAGGAAGTCCTTCCTAACATTTAACCTAATCCTCCCCTGAACCAAATCCTTGGCACTGGCAGGATCTGTATCCAAAACTTTGCTTTTCATTAAGGTATTTAGAATTTTTAAAATTACTTTGAACTGGTTTTGAAAGTGCCACTTCCCTGGCAGGGCTCTGTCAAAGCTAGGACTCGTGGCACTTGCTGCAACGTCACAGAGCAGCAAGCCAAGAGCACCCCAGACTCAGAAGCTGACAAAGGGAAGCTGCTGCTGGCAGGTTTTAACAGGCTTCCTCCAACGGAGCTTTTCAACAAGCTCAAAACACCAGAGCAACACAGATTTCAATTGCTAACCTGGGGAAGGCTTGAGAATGGGTTTCCTGAGGAATCCTGATCTAGCTGGGCTGGCGTCTACTGAGCCTGTTTGCACAGAGCTTACTCAGTCCTTAACTACAAATCTTAACCATCAAATTAAAAGTCATTAAAAAAAAAGCTAGGTGGGTTACAGCTAGAGATTCTCAGGGGTGATAACATTGTAGCCTATGAAACAGGCTCACATTACACCCGATTCTGCCATCTACTGTATTATGCTGAATGTGATGAGGTTATTTCTCATTATTACCTGACAGAACAAATAAAGATGTTTCTAGCAACACCAATATAATTGATGAAGTCCCTGATCAGTAAAATCTCAGTTACAACAGCACAAAGTTCTTGCTGTCTGTGTGTTGCGGAAAGAAGAATTCCATCTGAGGCAGACAGGGAAGGACCACCAAAATGGCAAAAGAACAGGAATGTGCGATGCCAGAGAAAACAGAGGGAATTTATCCCAATGAAATTAAAACAGAGCAATTACTTTATTGATGTTTAACGCCTGGGGGCAAGAAACATGGCAGGAGAAGATCCAGCTGAGCTGACCATCAGAAGGAGAGTGCTCTAGAGCAGCCTGCCTGCAGTGAAGGGAAACAGCCTAACCTAAGAATGGATCTTATTTGCAGGTTTTTTACAGGCTTTAAATGGGGGACACAACATGCAAAGAGGTCTTTCCTTTACTTAGTTTTTACACTTTACAGATTTTGGCACAATGCCAGCAGCTTTTGTCAGCTGCCATTTTGCCTTCTGTGTATTGAATCATAGGATCACAGAGTGGCCTAAGTTGGAAGGGACCTCCAAAGGTCACCTAGTCCAACCCCCCTGCATTGAGCAGGGACAGCCTCAACTGGATCAGGTTGCCCAAAGCCTTGTCCAGCCTCCTCTTGAATATCTCTAGGGATGGGGCCTCAACTACCTCCCTGAACAACCTGTTCCAGTGTTCAACCTTCCTCCTACTAAAGACTTCTTTATTTATTGCACATCACCAAAATGCAAAATCCTCTGGCTTTTGGTAATGAGGTTCAACAAAGTGGCAGGTGGAGTAGTAAAGGACAGGAGATGATAACTTTCCTGTGGTCAAGCTACAAATTCTTGACCTACAGTCTACTACACTGAAAGAAGAATGCAGTACCATGTTGTATTAATACAGGTCAGTAATAATTGATCATAGGATCACAGAATTATTAAGATTGTACAAGACCTACAAGATCATCCTGTCCAACCATCAACCCTGGTACAACTTGAGGTTGTTTCCTCTTGTCCTATCACTAGTGACTTGGGAGAAGAGACTGACCCCCATCTCTCTGCACCCTCCTTTCAGGTAGCTGTAAAGTTGTCCCCTCAGCCTCCTTTTCTCCAGACTAACAAGCATGAGTTCTCTCAGACGCTCCTCATCAGATCTGTCATCCAGGCCCTTCACCAGCTCCATTGCCCTTCTCTGAACCCACTCCAGAGCCTCAATGTCCTTCTTGTACTGAGATGCACCGAATTCAGTGCTCAAGATGAGTGCTGAATATATGGGGATGGTGACACTACTGTTCATGTAGACCAGAATGACTTTGGCCTTTTTGGCCACCTGGGTCCTGTTCAGCCACTGTCAATCAGCTCTCCCTGGTCCTTTTCCACTGATCAGCAATCCAGACACTCTTTCCCAAACCTGGGGTACTGCAAGGGGTAGTTGTTACCAAAGTGCAGGACCCAACACTTGGCCTTGTTAAACCTAATTCAACTGACCTTGGCCCATCAACCCAGCCTGTCCAGATCCCTCTGCAGAGCTTCTCTACCCTCCAACAGATCCACACACCTATTCAGTTTAGTGTCATCTGCAAACTTGATGAAGATGCACTCAATCCCCTCACTCAGATCATTGATAAAGATGTTAAAGGTGTTAATCATAGAATGGTTTGGGATGGAAAGCACTTCAGAGATGATCTAGTTCCAACCCACCTGCCATGGGTAGGAACATCTTCCACTAGACCAGGAGAAGGGCACTGCTTTCTGCCATACGCATTTTAGGCCTTCTAGTTGTTAAAACAATTTAAAATAGTCATTAATCAATATCAGTAGGTTTAGAGAAGAGTAAAATGCAATTTTGTGGGAAGCCTGTACTCAACAAACCATCCATCAAAAAGCAAAAGATGAGTTCTCAGGAAGAGGAATTAAATCAACATGAAAACTCTTTGCAATGCTTTCAAAATACACCTCCAGAGCTGCTTATATCCCAAACATCCCGCTAAGAGGATTGCCAGGTAGGTAGCACACTAACAGTGACCCACAAATGGTAACTGCTGAACTCACTGTTCCTATGATTAAGTTGCAAATTAAAGATCAAGACTGGGACATATGGAGAGAAGATTGCAGTCCTGACAGCGTTATCTTTAGAGTCTGACAAATGAAAATAAAGATGTCAAGCCATGAATCACAGAATCACAGAATTGTTGGATTTGGAAGGGACCTCTGGAGGCCATCAATTCCAACCCTCTGCCAAAGCAGGACTGTCCAGAGCACATTGCACAGGGTTGCATCCAGGCAGGGTTTGAGTATCTCCAGAGCAGGAGACTCCGCAGTCACGCTGGTGAGCCTGTGCCAGTGCCTTGTCACCCACACAGTAACAGAAAATGCGTATATATCCTCTCATATCCAAATTAAACCTCCCGTGTACCTGTTGCCCCTTTTTTGCCACTGGGTAAAAATGGAATTTGCCTCCATCCTCCTTACATCAACTCTACAAATATTCAGAGAAATTAATAAGGTCTCCTCTCATTCTTCTCTTCTCAAGGCTAAACGGCCCCAGCTTTCTCAACTTTTCCTCCTAAGAAAGATGCTTCAGGCCTCCCCTCCCCAGTCATCTTTGTTGCTCTCCGTTGGACTCTTCCCAGTAGTTCTCTGTCTCTCAAATTAGGGAGGCCAGAACTGGTCACAGTACTCCAGGTGTGACCTCACCAGGGTAGAGTAGAGTGTGAGCATGGCCTCTCTAGACCTACTGGCCACACACTTCTTACTGAAACACAGTATTCCATTGCCCTTCTTGGCAACACGGGCACACTGTGGGCTCATGGCCAGCTCACTGTCCACCTGTTAATAACACCTTGTCCAGTATCATTTTAATGAGCTGTAATGGTGACAGTGCTGCTTTCCAACCAGCAGATCACAGGCAGGTGGTGTGGAAAGTTTAGAATTTCATGAATTTTTCCCTTGTTGCTTAAACAGGTGAAGTAGATATCATTTTTGTTGAATACTTGATGTGGAATGAATCATTCAGGACCCTGGGCACTCAGGCTGCAAGGATTCATTTCTGTGTGACAATCCCAGTCATCACTTTTCCATTCAATGAAAAACTTGATCTCAAAGACCACTACAGCTGAATAAATCTCTTCTTTACAAAGTAAAATGTAATGTGCTGCCTAAAACCTTCTGATGTTCTGTTTGATGGTGAATGGAGAATGGCAGAAGGAAATAAACCAGGCTTAAGAATGAATAAGATTCTAATCTGAAATGCCTCTCTGCTGTTTTCCACATTATAAAGCAATGTTTCAGTGTCATGGGCTTAGATTTCACAATGTGGATTACATGGGTGACTTAACATGGGTCTACATCTCTTACTAGTGGGGCAAGGGGACAACAGGCAGATTCTTCCTCTCCTACGATAAGAACTCTACCTTTTTGTATCTGTAGATTCCTCCTGAAAACATCCCCTGCATTCATCCTCTGCATGCCCTAAGCGCATAAAAATTGGAGGAAGGGACTAAGATCTAGTGGTGACCGACTGGCATATATGCCAATAATGACCATCCACAACAACCATGCCCTGTTCAAAACCTATGTAATGTTGCAAGCATTCAGATCTTCCTCAGATAAATTCCACAAACAAGCATTTCCAACAGGGAAACAGGCTTTTCCACCTGAGTAAGGTCCTGAAGGAGGGGCCGACTTCTTTTACCTAGAAGACGACACAGAAATGCTCCAGCTGTACATTACATAAAGTGCATCTCCTTTAATCTATTTGGAATTTGCTCTTCTCTGACTGTCCCCTTGCCTCTGTGTTGTGAGAGAGGTAATAAAATCAACCAATCTAACTGCTCTAAATGTTGTAGGGTTGTCTAATTTTACACATAGCTTTCTGCTGATACACTCCCAGATGAAAAAGACCCAATCTTCTCAGTTTATGTGGAAGCTTGGATTCACTGGAGGGGGCAGGAGCAACCTCTTTCTACTCTTTATGTGGTAGGAGGGTAAACGGAGAAAATTTTGCTACTTCTACAGTCATAGAATGATGGAATGGCTTAGGTTGGAAGAAACCTCAGAGATCATTTAGATAACCATAGAATCACAGACTGGCCTGGGTTGGAAGGGACCTACAAAGGGCATCTAGTCTAACCCAGGGACAACTTTCACCAGATCACATTGGCCAGAGCTCCATCCAACCTAGCATTAAACACTTCCAGGGATGGAACAATCACAACCTGGCAACCTGTTCCAGTGCTTCAGCACCTTCACATAGACGGATTTCTTCCTAACTTCTTCCCATCTAAATCTCCCCTTTTAGCTTTAAACCATCCTCCTTTTTCTAACACGAGTCCCTCCTAAAATGTCCCTTTTCAGCTTTCCGGTAGCCCCCTTCAGGTACTGGAAGTCTGTCATAACAAGCTTTCCTTGGACCCTTCTCTTCTCCAGGCTAAACAGCCCAAATTCCCTCAGCCTATCCCCATAGCAGAGGGGCTCCAGCTCTCTGATCATGCTTCTAGCCTCCTATGGACTCATTCCTTCATGTATTGGGGACTGGATGCATGACTCCAAGTGAGGTCTCATGAGAGCAGAAGAGATGGGAAGAATCACCTCCTTGCCTTTCCCTAGATAGAGCCCCCCAGCCTCTCTGTAGATTGTAGCTTCTATGGCCAGTCTTGTGAACACCTTTTTTCCCAGACATCTTACTGTGGCTCTGTATTACTCTTCAAGCCAAAGAGTACCCAAAATAGCACAAGTGTGCAGAGCAGAAAGTTGGCTTTTTGTGATGTAAGTCTGGTGACACACAACACCAGGATTGCTATTTGCATTATCTTGTGGTCTTTTTCCAGAGTGGAAGTAATTTCTTTTCAGTATTATATATCCTGCAGCAAGATCTTGTGAGGTAATGAGAAAGGTTGAACAAATTATTATTATCATAATGGTGTTGATAATTAGGAGTACTTCCCATTCCCTGGGGAATGTCTCAGGGGTTTACATGTCCCCAGGAGCAGCTATTTCTAGTTTAGCAAGAGCTACTTTTAAGATCTGCTTGAAAATCATTTGCACTGTTCTTGACTTCACATCTACCAACTAGTTTGTTTTACTGCTTGGAAAAATACAGAGTACACAGGTAGGACCATCTTCTTCATCCAAATGATCTCTCCTGCCTTTCCTTGAGTCATTTGTCGGTCATGAATGTGGAACTAAGTTGTTTCAGTGGCATATCTGTTGTCATGCAAAATACCTGCTCTCTTTGGACGGAGAACAGAAAAAGGACTGACATGCAAGACCCTAAAGCAGAGATAAGTTCAAACTAGGATCAATTTCCTCTCTGAAGTTGGTGGAAGGGGCTGCTGCTCCATAACAGTACTCTTCTTTGCTTGGATCTGGTGTAAAGGTTTCATTCAACTACTGCATCAAATTATTAGGCACTCTCCCTATTATCCACATGAAATGTGGTATTGCTATGGCATTTGGTGGAAGTTATGTTGCATGCCTACATCCCAGTAAGGTTCTTCGTGTGTTCAGTCTCCATAACTCTTCTGTGATTTAGCACACTCGAATTTCTTCTAACCTCTTGGATCTTCTTCAGGGAAGATGGGACGCTCCAGGCCAAACCCATCTGTAGACAGCAGACCTATTTTCCATGGTGTACGTGGCCTATTCCTTTTTTTTCATTTCTGTTTTCTTCTATGACAAAGTTGGTGTCTTCTAGCATGAGAGGCATACGCTGCAATGACAACACCAGGTTGAAAAGTCTAGGGATGAGAATGAAGACAAGAATCACTGGTAAAGAATGTTACGCTACAGAAACCAGCTAAACCTTGGCTTTGCTATGGAAAGCTAAAATGATTAAAAGGGGTCACAGCAACCTCCAGCAGCTACAGGCATGGAGCTAGAGAGCTGCCTGGAGGAAAAGGACTTGAGGGTGCTGGTTGGCAGGGGGCTGAACAGGAGCCAGCAGTGTGCCCTGGTGGCCAACAGCATCCTGGCCTGTATCAGGAACAGTCTAACCAGCAGGAGGTGGGAGGTGATGGCTTCCCTGTACTATGCAGTCGTGAGACTGCATCTTGAATCCTGTGTCCAGTTTCGGGTGCCACAGTATCAGAAAGAGGTTGAGGTGCTGGAGCAGGGCCAGAGAAGGGCAACGAGGCTGAGAAGAGCTCTGGAAAACAGTCCCTATGAGGAGCGGCTGAGGGAACTGGGGTTAATTAGTCTAGAGAAGAGGAGGCTGAGAGGAGACATCATTGCTCTTTGCAACTACGTAAAAGGAGGTTGTAGCAAGGCCAGTGTTGGTCTCTTCTCCCAAATTCCTAATGATAGGACAAGGGAAAATGGCCTCAAGTTGCATCAGGGGAGGTTTAGATTGGATCTTAGGAAGAAGGTCTTTCCTGAGAGAGAGCTTGAGCACTGGAACAGGCTGCCCTGGCAGTCACCATCCCTGGAGGTGTTTAAAAAATAAGTAGCTAGACCACTTGAGGCCATGGGCTAGGTGTTAGGGAGATATTCCAGTACCTGAAGGGGGCTACAGAAAAGCTGAGGAGGGGCTGTTTACAAGGGCTTGTAGTGGTAAAACTGGGGGTAATAGTTTCAAGCTGGAAGAGAGGGTAGGTTTAGACTGGAAGTCAGGAGGAAGTTCTTCACAATGAGGGTGGTGAGACACTGGACCAGGTTGCCCAGGGAGGTTGTGGATGTCCCCTCCCTGGAAGTGTTCAAGGCCAGGTTGAATGGGGCCTTGAGCAACCTGGTCTAGTGGGTGATGTCCCTGCTCAGGGTCAGGGCTTTGAACTAGATGATCTTTAAGGTCTTTTCCAAACATTCTGTGAATCTATGTTGGGATGAGGGCTGGACTTGATGATCCTGAAGGTCCTTTGCAGCTATGAAGATTCTGTGATTCTATGTGTCCCTTGAATCTCCTAGCTCTGTGCAGCATGTCTCCTGCACCTCATATTAATGGATGTGAAGGGAAGGTTTAGGGTAGCAACACTAAGGCAGGCTGATACCATCTCCCCATGGGTGGTAAGTCAGTTTCCAAGGTGTGTTCAAACAGCGTTTCAGAACACTCCACACGCAGGAGAAACTTAAGCAGTATCTGTAATTACCAAAGAGTGTGAGGAACGAACGTTGTCTAGTGAAGTATGAGTTGTAAAATACCTGCTTATTACTTATTATTACTTTTGGCAAAATGCATGGTGTCACTCGTAAATTCTTGTTAAGGCATGAATTTGGTGGAAGTTAAATGAAGCTGATAATGTATAACTACATAGCAAGTAGATCTTACGTAATAAGACTAGCTGCTGATGAGATAAATAGTCTGATAGTGCAGAAGCAAATTGGTTTGCATCTTGACATTCATAAGTCCGCATTTCAGGGTGCTTCTCTGGTTTTATCCACATTGTAAACCACAACACAATGAATGGTACAATATCACGAGAGGAAAAGTGCCCAAACAAGCATCAGACATGTGCACAGTTTGATCTATTTATTTTTCTTTGGGTCACCCAAGAACTGAATAACCAAAGTTTGTTCCCTTTATATTGGTTGTGTTTATGTTTCTTGAAATGATGCAGTTAAGCGGCTGGAAATGGCTCTTCCTGCTAGATTGATTTGCTATTTGTTATCTTTTACCTTGAAAGAACACACATGAAATACATGCCTAGGAGCTATGAAATGGAGTAAAGCCCACCTTCTGTATGTCAGTTTGGTTCCAGTGCCCAACTCCGGGGCAGATTCACACCTGTCTTCCTCTAAGACCTGGTGTATTTTGGTAATAAAGCATGGAAGGCAAAGACCCTGTGTCCTATTGCCTTTGAAGCACGGTCTCTCATTTTGCTTTTCGTTGTTGATTTTTAGCAGTCTGATACCATGCAAACGAACCTAGCAGATGTGATTGAACCATCTACAGCCTTTTTGGACTGTTGTCCTTTCTGACCTTTCAAGCTCAGCTATCCATGAAATCTGAACTGTGTGGATCGCTGAGGCAGTTCCAGCTTCTCTTAATGCAGCAATTATTGGGAGAAGTAGGCAGCAGTTCTGCAAACTGTTTGTCTGCAAATATTTCTCTTGAATGCTTTCCTTTCATAAGCAGATGAGGAGAGTGTCTGGGTTTAGCTCGTTTTGTGGTGAGGGAAGGTGAGTGCAGTACTTGCTGACTGTACATAGGTCTGTCCTAATGTCCTGAAAACAGCTTTTAAAGCCACTGGCCACTCTGAGTGAATGTACAGAGATAGTAAGTAATGCCAGGTAAAGGTAGAGAATAGGAAAAGGAGTCTGTAGATAAAGCACAGGGACAGAAGTAATTGCATTTGATTTTACTGCCAAGGAAGTACAAAATGTCAGGGATGCCCTCTGGGAAGTCCCTAATTACATTGTTTCAGTGTTTTCCTCTCTAAAAGGAATCTTCATACTTAACCATCTCAAAAGTGGGTAATCAATATTTTCCAAAACTCTTATTTTTCTCAGCATTGTAACAAACAAGCCTTGCAAAAAAGTTCCCTATTATAATGTTGGCACCATCAGACCTCACATGGCAGCGAGTGAGCTGAGCCCTGGACGCTGATCACCAAATGGCAAAAAACCCCCAAACAGAACCCCAAAATACACCAAACAACAAAAACCATGGTAAGCAGAGGAAGAGCAGGCTACAG
>VZRI01003064.1:4791-15623 GCA_013397515.1 Upupa epops
TTTCCAGGGCTCTCTGAGCTCCAGGGACTCTGGATTCAGGGGAAAGGACCTTCCTAGAGGGGATCCAGGAGAGATGGGGATCCAGGAGAGATGGGGGTTCAGGAGAGGTGAGGATGCAGGAGAGATGGGGATGCAGGCAGAGGTGGGGATCCAGGAGAGTTGGGGAANCAGGCCCTTCTCTTCCCTCCTGCCTTCCCGTGGCTGTTTGGAGCAGCAGGACTGGAGGCAGAAGGGTTGCAGGGGGTGGGATGGGGACTGAGCACACAGTGGGGCTGCAGTGCTTCCCACCCTCCTACAGGAGAGGGTTCAGTTCCCCGTGAAAAGCAGCCCCTGACACAAAGGTTTTGGGGGGATCCCCAGTGTTTGTGGGGTTCTGCTCCAATCAGCCACCAGGCTCCTTTCCTGCCTCTTCTCGCAGGGTTAGGAGGCACAGGAACACCCCAGCCCCCCCAAGCAGGGACCCCCTCCTCACTGTGAACCCCACGAAACAAGAGAAGGGGAGCTGAGCGACACCCAGGAGCCACAGGGTGGGATTTTCCTCCTCCTCCTCCTCCTCCTGTGAGGAACAACCCAGCAGAGGGAGGATGGAGGGGGGCTCACCCCCTCTTGACTGGGACCAGTGCTAGGATGGAAGGATCAGTCCTTCCTAGACCAGGAAGGACTGGGATGAGGGATCAGGGGGCACTGTCAGCAAGTTTGCTGATGACACGGAGCTGGTGCCATCGACCCCCCAGCAGACTGGGCTGCTATAGGGGGTCCTAGTGGCCAGCAGGGTGACTCTGAGCCAGCAATGTGCTCTGGTGGCCAAGGGGCCAGGGATAGGACAAGGACACTGGGTGCCAGCTGGGTGCTATCTGGGGATAGGACAAGGGGCACTGGGTGCCAGCTGGACCAGAGGAGGGTCCATCTCAACAGGATGGAGAGGGGGAGCCTAACCCATCCCTCCATCCCAAATCATCGCAGCCCACGAGGTGAAGAGGAAGAGCTGGGTCTGGACAGCACGTGAGGGGTTAAAAAGAACCCCACACCCCCTCTCTGAGGTGCTGCTTAGGGTGGCTGCTCCATCACCCCTGGCAGGGTTCAAGGCCAGGTGAGGGATGGCACTGCCCGTGGAGCTGGCTGAGCTCTGGGGTCTCTTCCAACCCAACCCAGTCCATGCTTCTCTGTTTAGGGGTCCTGCAGACCCTGCTCGTGAGGGAGAGGGACCTGAGTGCCCAGCTGAGAGCTGGGAACCCCCACACTTCTCCCCCTCCCTGGATGTGAAACTCAGTGGGAGGGTCTGGTCCTGTCCCAGTGTGGAACTGGTGCTGGGAGAACTTCCCCAAGGGGAGCTCTGGCTGCACCCTGCTGCTCTGTGGGGGCTTTGCTCCCTCACAGAGCCCCTGCCCTGCAGGATGGTCCTCAGCTGGGGGGTTCATGAGGAGAAGGTGGAGGAGCCCCTGGGCAGAGTGCCCAGCAGCAGGAGAGAGCTCCCTGGGCCCCGCGGGGCTGGCTGAGAGGTTACTGGGGTAACCAGTGCTGGGCTTCTCCCCTGGGGGCTGAGGCTGATCCATCCCACCCGGAGCTGCCATGCGAGGAGGAAGCATCACCCCTTCCCTCCAGGCAGCCCCCACCTTGCTCCATGCGATGCCAGGCAGCTCCCGCTGGGTACCAGGGCTGGTACAGAGGTTGGCACCACAGCAGCCCCCTTTACACTGAGCTCCGGTGGGGAAGAGCCCGGCGAAGGGCGAGGGGTTAGGGCTGTAGCCTCAGCAGCTCTGGAGCCCAGCCTGTGCCCACACGGCCGTGCCCAGTGCCCCGTGCCCGATGCCGTGACTCAGGGAGCAGGAATGGGCTGGGTGCTGGGTGCTGGGTGCTGGCCGGGCTGGGTGCTGGGGCATAAACGAAGGCGGCTGCGGTTTTGCAGGGTTGGGTGGGGATCAGGGAAGAGAAGAACCCAACCCCGAGCCACTCGCAGAGCCCCGGGCGAGGGCTTCGCACGCAACCCAACAATGAGCCCATTCTTCGGCCCCCGGTGTTGGGCAGAGCCGGGCAGCGGGGATGCGGGAGCACCTGAGTCACTGCTTCGCCGAGGGCTGGATTTCACCCCCCTCCCCACCCCTGGGAGAAGGAACAACCCCACTGCTGCCAACTCTGAACCCACTGCTCTGCTGGCCCAGGTTGTTCTTGGCAGCCAGGCTGCAGCTGGAAGCCGGGGCGCTCGCTCGAGGGAGAGCACTCCAGCTCCACTGGCTCCTCTGCCCCTCGTCCTGCTGGTCCTGGCCCTCCCAGGGCCTTAGGGATGGGAAGGGAGCTGGAAAGAGCATCCAGTCCAGTCCCCCTGCCACAGCAGGAGCCCCCAGACCCAGTGGCACAGGAACACAGCCAGGCGGGGCTGGAACGTCTGCAGAGAAGGAGACTCCACAACCCCCCTGGGCAGCCCCTTCCAGTGCTCCGGGACCCTCCCTGGGAAGAAGGTCCTGCTGAGATGGAGAGGGAACCTCCTCTGCTCCAGCTGGCACCCAGTGCCCCTTGTCCTGTCCCCAGATGCCCTTGAGCAGAGCCTGGCTCCATCCTCCTGACACCCACCCCTCACAGACTGAGAGACAGCAATGAGGTCCCCCCTCAGCCTCCTCTTCTCCCAGCTCCAGAGCCCCAGATGGGGGGCAGAGTGATGGGAGGTGACCTGGAGAAGAAGTGAGGCCAAACCTTGAGTGCTGGGGGCAGTGCTGGGCCCCTCCCTGCAAGAAAGAGCTGGAGGGGCTGGAGCGGGTGCAGAGGAGCAACGAGGCTGGGGAAGGGACTGGAGGGAGAGGCTGATGGGGAGAGGCTGAGGGAGCTGGGGGGGTTCAGCCTGGAGGAGAGGAGACTCAGGGGGGACCTTCTCCCTCTCTCCAGCTCCCTGAAGGGAGGGTGCAGTCAGCTGGGGGTCAGGCTCTTCTCCCAGGCACCCAGCACCAGGATGAGAGGGCTGGAGATGCTCGGAGGGCTCTGCCAGCCGCAGTCGCTCCGGGACTCTGCAAGCAGAGGGAGGAGATGTGAAGCAGCAGCAGCCTCAGGGCACTGAAAGCAGCACAAGCTCTCAATTCCCATTTATTGAAACCCATCACAGTCGAAGGTCCAAACCCCTTGGCAAACAGGAGGGTGGGATCATCCCGAGTGGAGCACACACACACACAGCCCCGATCCCCCCATCCCAGAACCCCAACCCCTGAACCAAACCCACCCGCAGGGCTCTCGTTTGTTCCAGCCTGTTCCCCTTGGCTGCTCTTCCTGCAGCTTCACAGCGCTCTGAGACCCCCCCAGCCCCCTATCCCGCTCCCACGAGGGCTGGGGCGGGGCACCGAGAGGCAGGCAGCAGCCTGGTGATCCAGTTATTCCTGCTGAAGGATCTAGGGAAACCCTTCAGCTGAAGGCAGAAGCAGCCTCAGCAGAGAGGGAGTTGAGATGTTTGCAGCATCCTTGAGCATCTTGCTGCATCCTTGAGGGATCTGCTTCATCCTTGAGGGATCTGCTCCATCCGTGAGGGATCTGCTCCATCCGTGAGGGATCTGCTGCATCCTTGAGGGATCTGCTCCATCCGTGAGGGATCTGCTCCATCCTCAAGCACCTTTCTTCATCCCCGAGCACCTTGCTCCACCCCTGAGCGCATTCCAGGCACAGGGAAGGACGGGCAGGACTCGCTGCTCAGCTTGGAAAGGTCCAAGCCTGCCCCCTCGGGTACCAGAGATGCTTGAGGAGCAGAAGGTGAAGAGGCACCTCCCCGCAGCAGCAGCTCTTGGGTTGGATCATTAATTCCCCCTGAGCAGCTCAGGAAGATGAGGAGGCTCCCAGCTGGCTCCGGTCTGGATGCAGCTCCGAGCTGGAGTCGGAGTGGGAGGTGGCGGGGGGGAAGAATGGCTCTGCTTTTCCCAGAGAGACCCTCGGGGTACTGGACCAACTGGGGAGATGGATTGGGGTGACAATGCCACCTCCTTCTCCTCCAGAGCCACTCCTGGTTGAATCCCTGGGAATGGGACCCCCAAACCATCCCCAAGGGGCAGCAGGGTGCAGAGGACCCGTGATCCCGCAGTGCTGGAGGTGCTGGCTCTCCCAAGACAGGAGGGGAAGCGGAGGCTCTCGGAGGAGTCGACTCCTGCCAGGTCCCCCCCCCTCAGGCTCTGAGGGAGCAGGGATGATCAACACCCAGAGCGATGTCACTCGGGGAGACCAGGAGGTGACGGGGTGCTCCCCTGGTCCCACCACCCTCACCAGGGGAGATCTGGTGGCAAAAGGAACCCAAGGAACCCAATCCTCCCCCCCTCCCACCTCCAAGGGGAGGAAGAGAGGGAGAAAATCAGAGGGAACCAAGAGCAAAGCAGATCCGAGAGGAATTATCTACAGCAGCCTCGCGTCCTCGAGGCCAAGGGCCCCCACACCGACGGCTCTGAAGTCTTCTCCTGGCGAGGAGGCGCTGCCCTACCCCAGCCCAACGTCCAGGGACATCATCACCACGAAGCCGAGGATGGAGGTCCAGGATGCCAACTTCCCATTGCCGCTGCAGGGGAGGGGGGGAACAGGGGATCATTAAGGTTGGGAAGGAGCTCTGGGATCACTGAGTCCAACCCTGTGGAATCCTTCAGGATGGAAAAGACCCCCTGAGATCATCGAGTCCTACTCCACCTTCCACCCAGGGGCCAGGGAGCTGGGGTCTGGCAGAGTCCTCGGTGCCTCCCTGTCCGTCTGCCTTTGGTAGAGGTCACCCAGGCGGGAGGGGAGGGCAGGGGAGGGCAGGGGAGGGGGTGTCTCTCACCTGGTCTGAGCCTCGGGGATGATATCGTCCATCACCACGTAGACCATGGCTCCGGCGGCGAAGCCCAGGGCGTAGGGGAGGAGAGGCTCTGCCACCACCACGGTGAAGGCGCCCAAGACTCCGGCTAAGGGCTCCACCATCCCGCTCAGCTGCCCGTACCTGCGGGATGCCAACGGTAAAGGGCACCTGGGGGGGGGGGCTCCTCTCCTCTAAGGCCACCGTGGCCACACCAGGACCCCCCAACCCAGGACTGATGGTAGCCGAGGGGATGTCATGGACCCACAGGAGCCTCGGGGCTGGGAAGGACCTGCGAGAGCATCCAGTCCACCCTACGACCCCCCAGCCTCCACCCTGTCTCCTCAAAGACCCTGGCTGCCTGCTGGGGGGTCTGTGACCTCCTAACGGGATGGCTTTCCCAGGGAGGGAATGAGGGATGATCCAGAGGGAATGAGGGGATGGTCCAAGGGAATGAGGGGATGATCCAAGGGGAATGAGGGATGATCCAGAGGGAATGAGGGGATGGTCCAAGGGAATGAGGGGATGATCCAAGGGGAATGAGGGATGATCCAGAGGGAATGAGGGGATGGTCCAAGGGAATGAGGGGATGATCCAAGGGGAATGAGGGATGATCCAGAGGGAATGAGGGGATGGTCCAAGGGAATGAGGGGATGATCCAAGGGGAATGAAGGGATGGTCCAAAGGGAATGAGGGGATGATCCAAGGGGAATGAGGGGATCATCTGGCTCCTTCCCCCAAGAGCTCTGCAGGGGCTGGGAACCCAGACGCGGGGCAGAGGCCAGGTCAACCCCAAAGGGGTCGCAGCCTCAAGCAGGATGAGCAGGAGCTCTTCTCCCTCCTTTTCCACTTCTCTGGAGCCTGGGAACTCCCTTCCCTGCAGCAGCAACCCCAGTGCAAGTCCCAGCAGCGGCTGCTCTGGCTGAGTGGGAGGTGGGTGGGAGGAAAAGCAAACAGAGCTGGGCAGGAGCCTGTTCCAAGCCCCCCCTGCCCCGCCAGCCATCACCCAGGCTGCTCACACAGACCCTGCCCTTGGCTCTTCCTCCTCAGGGGAAAGAGCTAAGAAAACCCTGGAGAGGGTGGTTTGAGCTGCAGCCCAGAGCCCAGGGAGCAACAAGAGCTGGGAGCTAGAGAAATGAAGTCAAAGCTGCAGTGCAGGAGGCTCTTTATACCCCCCCACCCTGTCCCGAGCTGCATCAGGCACTCGAGGTGGGATGGGGTGACCACTGGGATCCCCCCCTCACCCCAGGAGCTGAGCTGGGGCGCTGCTGCAGAGGGCACAGGGCAGAGCTCAGCACCCTGTGATGCCAGGAGGGGACTGGTGGGTGTGGGAGGGAGGTCACTGGCACCCAAACCGCCTCTCCCTGGAGACCCAAGGGCAGCAGCTCGGTGCGAAGGGGAAGGCAGGCAGTGCAAGGGTGAGGAGGAAGGGGTTGCTCCGCTTACCAGAAGGCTTTCCACGTGGAAAATCCAGCTCCACGCAGAGGCAGGCTGACAGCCAGTCCCTCGGGGAAGTTCTGAATCCCAATGCCCAGGGCTAAGTTCCTGGCCACAGCAGAAAGAAGGAGAGACACTTAAACAGCTCTCCCTCAGCCCCCCCCCTGAACAGCTGCTGCGGGCTGGGATGCTCCGGTGCCTTTAGGATGGGATGAGCAGGTAGCCCCAGGGCTAGCTGTGCTCATGATTCAGGTGGCCACAGCGAGGTCTCAACTGCAAGGAGCCCTCAGCATCACCCTAGGATCAGCTGGAGGAGAGACCCCACCAGGGAGGGCCCCGGAGATGGTTCCAGCCTGGCAGCTGCAGCCTCTCTGGGTGCTGAGGGCAGCCCTGGGCTCGTGGGTTCTCTCAGGGATTGAGGTCCCTCTCTCCTCCAGGGGCACCACCACCACCACCACCAGCAGCAGCATCCTTAACCATCCCTGCTCCGAGCAAACCCCACGGCCCCAGCGGCTTGAAGCACAGCCCTTCCAGCTGCCTCCTTCCTGCAGGCCGGGCAGGAGGGGGCTGTGGGGACGTCCAGAGGAGGAGAAGTAGGTGAGGTTTCTCCTCATCCCTTCCCCTCCAGCATTCAGACCCAGTCCCTGTGGCAGCAGCCACCTTCAGAGCAGCCTGAGCCCACCTGCAGCCCCAGTACCCCACCATGGAGAGACCCTCACGCTGCCCAGGGTTCCTGTGGAGTGGAACCAGCTCCAGGAGCAGCTGTGCTGCCACAGAGACCCCACAGAGAGACCCTCACGCTGCCCAGGGTCCCTCTGCAGTGGAACCAGCTCCAGGAGTGGCTCTGCTGCCAGAGACCCCATGGAGAGACCCTCACGCTGCCCAGGGTCCCTCTGCAGTGGAACCAGCTCCAGGAGTGGCTCTGCTGCCAGAGACCCCATGGAGAGACCCTCACACTGCCCAGGGTTCCCGTGGGGTGGGACCAGCTCCAGGAGCAGCTGCTGCCCCCCAGGCTGCATCCGGAGCTTCTGTGCAGGAGGCAGCTGCACCCCAGCTCAGGCAGCAGCATCCCAGTGGGCAGAGGCTGCCCCCCAGCACCCTGCACCCACTCAGTGACCCGAGATCTGCCCAACCTTGGGCTGACCCTGCCCACAGCCCCTTCCAGCTCAACCCAGCTTGGGATTTGGGGTGAAAAGGGCTGAGGAGTCTTCTCCTCCCCTCCAAGGGCGAAGCAGCCTCAAGCACCAACCCCACCAGGGGTGGTTTCTTACAGCACCAGCTCCTTCACCCGTGGAGCCCTTCTCTGCCCGGGGATCCACTGGTGTCTGTGGGTACCACCGGGCACCAAGAGCACAACCATCCCAGAGGGCTCAAAGCCCTGGCAGCGGGCACCAAGCTGAGCCCTGCCCTAACCCACAGCCCCAGGCAGGACCTCGGCGGGGTCAGTCTGTCCTTCCCCAGCAGCCAGGAGCTCCGGGCACTGGTTTTTCCTCGTAGTAACTGGTGAGAAAACCCCTCTGCGGGTTGTTTGAACTTCCACCAGGGTTTACAGAGCAGGGGAGGGGAAGGGGGAGAGGCCGTGGGTTTCCCCAGCCAGGACCAGGCACTACAATCAAAAACATTATTCAAGGGAATAAGAGAGGGGAGGGAGGGGAGGGGAGGGAGGGGGAAACCATCCCTTAGAGAAAACACTGGGGCTGCTGTCTGTGCCCTGGGCTTGGGGTTTGCTTCCCCTCCTTCCCTCAGCCCCGCACAAAGCAGCCNAGGGTGAGGTGGGTTGCTCCCTGCTCTCCTCATCCTCTCTCTTTCTGTCTCTCTCCACCCCAGCAGAATCCACCAGGACTCCCCCAAAGCAAGAACCCAGCAGCTTGGGCCACCCCCTCAGCAGTGCAGGGTGCCCAGTGGCTCTGGCTCATGCCCGGGGTGCCCAGCACCCACAGGGACCTGCTGGCACCAGGCCACCCAGGTGCCCTGGTCCTTGGCAAGGTGTCCCCTGCCAGGGGGGGGTCAGGACCTCCCAGGTCAGGCTGTTAATGGCTTTTCCCAGGACACAGGGGTGCTGGCACCCAGGACTGGCATCGGGCACAGGCACTCAAAGCCCCGGTGTGTGCCACAGCCACTGGGGGGGGGTCTCTTGCCTTGCAGTAGCCACAGGGCAGACAGATCTGGGCTCAGCGTTGCCCTGAGAAGGTCTCCACAGCCCCACAAGGGTCTCCTGCTCAGCCAGACCACTCTTCCCCAGCCCTAGACCCCCTCGACCCCTCGAGGCTTCCTCCCACCTCAGCTCTGCCCGGATGTTTCTTGGACTCGGGGGGCTTTTGAGCCTCCTCCTGCTCCTCCTCCAGGGTCACAGCTGTCCTCCCCAAGAGGAGGGGGACCAGGAGCACAGCCAGACCTTCCTGCTCGCTTCGTTCACTGCCCCAAGGGTCCTCCACTCAGAAGGGGGCTGGGGGGACCCCTTGCTGCTCTTTGCAGCTCCCTGAGAGGAGGGTGGAGAGANGCCCAGGGAGGGGGGGAGCCACCATCCCTGGAGGGGTTCAACCCCCGAGTAGCTGTGGCCCTGGGGGACAGGGTCGAGCGAGCAGGCTGGGGTTGGGGTGCTGGTTGGACTGGATGAGCTGGGAGGGCTCTTCCAACCTTGGTGACCCTGTGGTTCCACTCGCTCAGGGGGCACCTCTGTGTCTCGGGAGCCTCCCCATCCCGAGGGCTGCCCCTGTGCCCACTCCTCACACCTTCCCCGCAGCTCCCGTGCCCTCCCGGGTGAGGAGGCACCGCAATCAAAGCTGCTTTGTGCAGGGGGAAACAAAGGCAGCCTTCTTGCAGAGCTAGGTGGGGACTCTTGGAAGGCTTCCCCGGGCTGCAGAGAGGAGCCTCGTAAAACACAGCCACACACAGGCTGCAGCAGCCCAGCCCAGGGGATGGGAAGCTCCAGGGGCTCACGGAGAGCTGGCGGACACCGGGGAGATGGTGGGTGCTCACGGCCAGAGGGGTGAGAGGTTCAGGGGCTGCAAGAGGGGAATAAGCAACGGAGAGAGGTGTCAGAGGCAGATCCTGCCTGGTCTGAGGGGTGACCCCAGGCAGAAGACCCTCTGCAGCCAACCTGTGGCTCAGCCCCACACGCTGGGCAACTCCAGCAGACTGGGGTGGACTGTTGGTGGCTCTGGCACCAGCAACCTGGCCAAGAGCAGAGCATCACTGGGTGTCTCTGTGTTTGGGTACCACAGACTCAGGTGCCCTCAGGATCACTGAGCAGCAAGGAGCTCCCATGGGCTCTCGTTACCCTTCCCAGCTCTCCTGTAAGATGAAAGGGACCTCCTCCACGACCTTCTCCATCAGAACAGAAGCCACTGGGACAGGAACCTGCTCCACCTGAGCTCTGCTGGGAGCCAGGGACACCACCACGGGGCTGCTCTCGCATTGGGTGATCCTCTTCTACCAGCAGAACCTGGTGCTGTTGCTTTTAAGCAGCTGAAGGCAACACAGGGCATCCTGGTGGAGCCCTACTGTGGACCAGCAGGGTGAGGGGAAGACTCCTCATCCCCCAGGAGCAAACCAGGGCATCCTGGCGGAGCCCTACTGAGGACCAGTGCTGTGAGGGGAAGACTCCTCATCCTCCAGGAGCAAAGCAGAGCATCCTGGTGGAGCCCTACTGCAGACCAGCAGGGTGAGGCGAAGACTCCTCATCCCCCAGGAGCAAACCAGAGCGCTCTGGGGCAGCCCCACCATGGACCAGTGCTGTGAGGGGAAGACTCCTCATCCCCCAGGAGCAAAGCAGAGCATCCTGGTGGAGCTCTACTGCAGACCAGCAGTGTGAGGGGAAGACTCCTCATCCCCCAGGAGGAAACCAGGGCATCCTGGTGCAGCCCCACCATGGACCAGTGCTGTGAGGGGAAGACTCCTCATCCTCCAGGAGCAAAGCAGAGCATCCTGGTGGAGCTCTACTGCAGACCAGCAGTGTGAGGGGAAGACTCCTCATCCCCCAGGAGCAAACCAGGGCATCCTGGTGCAGCCCCACCACAGAGCAGCCCTGCAAAGGGACGACTCCCCATCCCCTAGGACACTACCAGCGCCAGCCCTCCTACCCCTGAGCCCTCTTACCCAGCGCTACGGCTCCACACTGGGAACCTCCCAGTCCACTTCCCACCCCCTAAAACTAAACCAAAGAGGAGAGAAGCAGGCGGGCACCTCGGCTTCTTTGCAAGGTCAGGGCTCTGAAAGCCCAGCTCTAAACCCAAAGCCTTGTTCTGAAGGGGCTATTCTTTCAGGAGCTGATTATGAAAGCAGGCTACATACTCTTAACAAGCCCCTTTTCACTGGGGCTTTCAGTGGCCTCCAGTGTGTGCTCTGCGTGTGTACTCTTGCATGGCAGGCCCTGACACCCTGTGTTTGGATTGTCAGAGCCCCGGCCGTGAAAGAGCCGATTGTCTGGGCTCCCCGAGGTGACATCACGGGCTGCCGGCGGCGCAGGGCGGCCTCGCAGAGGAGGCTGAGCAGAGCTCGGAGGTGGGAAGGTGAAGGGGGACTCCACATCTCTCCTCAGCCTGGGATCTGTTGTACCTGCTCACTGCTGTGGGGCTAGGAGGAGGAGGAGGAGGAGGAGGAGGAGGAG